>CM041782.1:249830017-249952040 GCA_023374045.1 Limonium bicolor
TCATAAGACCTAGATCCATCTTTAGGCTCGTCATAAGACCTAGATCCATCCTTAGGCTCGTCATATGACCTAGATCCGTCCTTTAGGCTCATCATAAGACCTAGAACCGTCCCTTAGGCTCGTAGTAAGACCTAGCATTACCTTTTAGTTTACTCACTCTCAACAAACACATTGCATTCATCTCATCCATATAGGCTCGTCATAAGACCTAGTTGCATTATCCAGGCGCGTCACAAGACCAGGCGACAGAAAGTTGGCGAGGTGATGGCAATAAATCCTCCTTTTATGATGTCAACTTATTTTTGGGATCAATGAATGGTGGGCGAAGGCAATAAGTCCCCAGGGTTTTTACCAGGAGTTATCCCTGCACACCGGCTTGGGGGGCGATGGCAATAAGTCCACATTGGGTCCAGCCAAGAGCATTAGCACGGGTTTCGGTCCCCAGATGCATCCGAGCATCATCAACATCATCAGCATTATCATCAGCATCATTAGCATTTCAGCATTCCTGCATTTGCATACCATCCCATTTTCACATCACAGGTAGTCAACGCCTTAGAATCGCTTGACATTGCTTTATTTCATTAAGAAGTCAACGCCTTAGAATAGTTTGACATCATTTCATTTATTACAAGCAGTCAACGCCTTAGAATCGTTTGACATTATTTCACTTTCGTCACCTAGGTAGTCAGCGCCTTACTATAACTTGACACATTTTCACTTACAGGTAGTCAGCGCCTTAGAATAGCTCGACAACGTTTTATTGCTTAGGTGGTCAGCGCCTCCGAATAGCTGGACGTAGTCAACGCGGTTTCGGACAACATGGAGGATTTTGTGGAATCCAAAATTTTGGGGCATCACTCATGCATCAACCAGACTTTTCACATCCACTACAAAGTCTAGTTGACGGGGGGCAACCTGTTATACCCAAAATTTTGACCCCCCTGGATAAAGTCTACGGGATTTTGGTGTTGTGAGAGGCATTTCAATCAAGAAGTGAGAGATCTCGGCTCGATCGGCGCATTCCAGGGCATGGAAGCAGCTCTGTCATTGTCAGGGGCGTTTTTGTAATTTTTAAGGCTCCTAAGACCTCCTATAGGCTTTCTCTCTCCTCCGAAAGATGCCCAAATCAGCTTGAAATGCTTTGATATTTTAACCCATGATAGAAGACGACATTCTAAGCATAATGGCGTTGGAATTTTGATTTTTCAAATTTCCAATAATTTTCTAGCAATTTGTGACTGAATCTGACGAGAAATTCAATTTAAAAATATTCCAACATTTAAAAAATCCGATTCCACTTCAGAAAATTCATAATTGTCATCCTTGACATGTGGTTAAAATTTCACAGCAAAATTCCTTTGGGAAGTCACTTAATTAAAATATCAAAAAATCTTACTTTTACTAGATTTTCTTTATCTTTAAGAAAGTCTATATAAAGGATAGGTTTTTTTTATAAAGGGGAAATATCATTTGCTCAAGAACCCTAGGGAGTCAAAAAACGCAGCCTCCTCTCTCTCTCTCACGTTTTTCAACACCCGGCCACCCGAATCATACCGAAAATCCCCCAAAATCACCATCTAAACACGTTTTCCAATCCCCAAAGCACCAATAATCATCAAAACCTCTCAAAAACACTTCCAAAACGTGAAGAACAGCAAGAACAACCAACAACCAGAAGCTTGGTTCGAAATCCCTTCAAGTCTGCCATCAACGGAGCACTCGACGAATCCCGGTGTGAAGAATCATCGTGAATCCGAAGGTAAAATAGGTAGAAATCTCACTTTCCTCACTCCCCACGACATTATCAGTCTTGCCTCAAAATTTGGGCTTAATTTAACTCTTTTTCGCTTCTGTATCGTTAATTGTTTCAGCTACTGCCTTGTTACTTGTTTGCTAAGTTTCGTATTAATTTTGATGTCAAATTGAGTTCTTTCAGTTACTAACGTGTTTAAAATCTTTCAGGCTACACACCCATAAAATTTGAGCTCAAAACACCCTCGGGAACCATCGAAAACCCACTGTCCGTGGGCTGTCCGTGACCTCGGACTCATTGTCCGGGACCACGAACGGGTTGTCCGCGACCACGGACACCCACGGACGGTGGCGGGATTTTATATTTTTTCAAATTTTCAAATTTTAGGGTTTCTGTCAATACATGTCCGGGCCCACGGGCACCCTGTCCGTGGCCCCGGACTTTCCAAGTTTGCGTTTTTATTTTAGTTCTGTTTTCGAAATCACTTAATTCAACTGGGGTCCGTGGTCTCGGACATTAGGTCCGTGGCAACGGACGAAAAAAAAATTTGACCTGATTCTGCCTCCGAAACCCTAGTTTAGGTAACTTTCAATTTCACTTTAATTTCCTGTCAAAAAATGTTAAAAAATAAAAAAAACAGAAGCGCACACCTAGGTTAAAACAACTTTGTAGAAAGCCGTAATTAAACCAAGTAGAGGAAAAACGACCTAGGAAGGGTAATGAAAGTAATTTGAACCCTAATTAAGTTGAATATCAAGCCCCCGAACCCGAACTGAAATACCCCAAACTTAAATATAGTGATTAAGATAATTCTAATCCTTATTTAAGAGCCTAATAATGCGTAAGTAATATTGGTAAGGAAAAATAAATCCAAAAGAAATAAAGAAACACTTAAAAGCGAAAAACGCTAAGTAAGCGTTAAATAACCATAAGAGGTGCGAGACCTCGGTTAGAGTATTATATGGATCCCAAAGGTTTAATAAGACCTAAATAATATATGGGAACAACTCCCGAAGAAAACGGATCCAAATAATGTATTAAAACGCTAATAGAGCTTTAGCGCACGTTTTTCGAGGAAACCCGAAAACGTGACCTTGAGTGGTCAAACGGACCCGTAAAAATTATAAATCATTAAATGAATATTATTAAGCATTTATGGAAGCTTAATAACCAATGAAATCAATAAAACGAGAAAATAGTGAAAACTGTCAAAAACGGGAAGTTGTGGGGGAGAAACATAAATAAACCAAACTAGTGTGTCCACTTTCATAAATAAAATTTTAGAAACCCACAAAGGGCTGTGTACAGCCGGTTCCCTTCCCTCTCACACACAAAAAATAAGTAAATAAAGAAAGGAGAGAAGAAAGAAGAAAGAAAAGAACACAAAAAGGTAAAGGAACACTCTCTTTCCTCACTTTTTCTTCTCTCTCTTCCATTTCCTCCTTCCCCATCGTACTCCCTCTCTTTCTTCTCCTCTTGCAGCGATTTTTGCAGCCTCTCATGGCTTCCATGGCAACTCCATCTTCTACCTCATGCTCTAGCTTCACTTGAGCTCCAAATGTAAACTAAAATACATATTTGAACTCCCCTCTTCAAGCTCTACATTTCTATCTTTTCAAAATCCGAAAATGAGCAACTTCATCTCCATGGGTCTTGAGCATTTGAAGAATAAATGGCACCATTTCGAAGCATGGAGTCTCCTCTTCCACTTAAGGTAAAAAGATTCAAAAGAAAAACTCATTTTCTCCATTTCCATGCCTTGGCCGATTTTGGCTTCTTTTAATGCCTTGTTCTCTTCTTTATTTGAGCTTGGTTCAACTCTCCAATGGTGGAGGAACCCTCCTTTGTATTCAAGGCTTAAAAACCTCTCTTGAAGCTCCAAGGTAAAACCCTAACTAATGGCATTTAAGCCTTTCATTGAATTAAAGTTATCCAATGGGTTAAGGAGTTTAATGGTAATTATTTGTGTGTTTTGAATGTTGGCTTGGGGTTGGGTAACCCCATTGACCAACTTGACTGAGAATGAAGAAGAGGAGAGGAGTAGGACTCAAAGGAAGAAGTGTGATCTTAAGGTAAGGAAAACCTATCTCAATGCTTAATCTAATGCATTAGTGTAGTGGGAATGGGTAAACAAATAAAAGAACCTAAACTGTTGTACTTAGTATTGAAGTATTGGAAGTTTGAGAACTTGTGAGCAAGTATGTGGATTTGTAGGCCTTAGAGCCAAATGAATGGTGTATGTGTATTAGTATTGCTATTTGAGGAAGTAATGGTGTATGGGTATTGTGGTTGAAGAAATGTTGGTGTATTGAATTTTTGTATGAACCTTATGTGCTGGTAGGACCCTTGTTGGGTGTGGCCAACTTTAGGTTGAATTGGATGAGAGGATGTATATTTGAGGAAGTAAGGAAAGTAGGTGAACTATGGCAAAATTTTGGTAGGAATATGTACAATTATGGATGACTTGGTGAATGGGAGAACCAAGGTGAGTATTGAAGTTAGTGGAGATGTTTAGTAACTATGGATTGGTACTTGTAGTGTGAGTATGTGTGTAACACCCCTAAAACCGGCCTAAGAGTTAAGGGTGCTACACGCCGCGTATTACTACCTAATAACGCAAGGCTCTAAACACTCAAACGAAAATAAAGGCCCAAAACCAAGTTTACAAAAAACATTGTAAACCAATGTATTCAAATACAGCGGAAGCAAATACCAAATTCCCATATACGAAACTGAGTCAGAAACAGAAGTCAAAAGTATAAGGCCCGAAGGCTACAACATCTCAAAGTATCAAACTGGATGAACAGAAAAAGCTAACACTATAGCTCCAGAACTCAAGATGATCCTCGCTGATCAATCTGCAAAAAATGTTAGAAGTAGGGGAATGAGCACACAACTATGCCCAGTAAGCAGCGACCGTCATCAGCAAGGTCGCTCAAAACAATTGAAAACAGAAGAAGGAGAAGATAAATATAATAACCACAATTCTCAATACCCAGAAGCTTTCAGAACAGAAACAGAGTGGAACACAAGGGGTTCCCATATCAGAAACAGTCAGAGCACTTAAACAGAGAGGGGACAAAACACAATGCACACACTCAGAAGGGTCGAAGACCCATAGACCATACCAGGTCTCTCGGCAACGCAGAAATGACTCGAAAGAGCCAAAGGGTTCGTCAACCCCACAGAACAGAAAGGGAATGACCCACACTCAGAATGACGTCTACATGGTATACCACGGAATAGCTCGACCCAGCCATTCACGGCTCAGAAACGAGTAATGTCCCAAAACAGAAGGATTGCTTAAACAGAAGCAAAGTTGCATTTAAATATGCCAAAACACTCATAAATCAGTAGTACAGATCATAAGGAATCCAACGCCGCAGACGGCACTCAAATCGGAGTTCAAACGAAGAAGTTACGCTGAAAACAGAGGGATGTCCGAACTTGTGTCCTAACGTCGAGGTTCGGACACAAGTCGAGACTCAGAAACCAGAGAATACCAAATGTCCGAACTTGTGTCCAGACATCAATGTTCGGACACAAGTCGAGTTGAAATCAGATAGAGGAATTCAGAATGTCCGTACATCCAAGTTCGGACGGATGTTCGGACAGGTTACGGAAGTAAATACGCGGGATGTCCGACCTTGTGTCCGGACGTCGAAGTTCGGACACAGGTCGAACTTAAATCAGAGGGAAAACCTGAGGGTGTGTCCGAACATCTATGTTCGGACAGATGTTCGGACATACCCCGAACTTGAAAATCAGTAAGGCAAAAACGCACTGTCCGAACTTCAAAGCTCGGACAGAAGTTCGGACAGTGCGAAAACTGCAAATTTCTGAAGACGAACAGAGCAGAAAAACAACGCAATTCAACACCACGAATTGCCAATTAAGCACACACACCAAATCAGACATTAAAACAGGAAACCATGGGGGTTTAGCCATTCCAAAATCACAACAACCGCTAAAAGAATCACACACAAAATCAGATAACGCTCTTGCAACACCCCATGGCTGAACTTCCAAACTGAATCGAGTAACCACCTACCTCGTTTATCAGCAGAAACAACAACGAACTGAGGCAGCAGGCACAATCCACGCAGAGCAACAATCCGGACAGATCAACAGCCACTGATTATCCAAACCAATTGACACAAAAATCAGAAACTGAAATGAAGAACCCTAGATTATCCAAACCCCAAAATCTGCAACACCAACCTGATTCAAAGTGAAAGATCTCCACAATCTGCAGCAGTTCCACAGCCCGCACAATCACAATTCAACAGCGACGAAGCCTTCTGATTTAATCAAGAACAACGGCTCAAAATCAGAAAACAGAGAGAGAAGAAAACCATCAACGCAGTCCCGAATTCTTGAACACAAACCTGAACCGATCAGAGAAACGCAGCAGCAAAGAGTCCTTGATCTGAACACAGCAACAGTGGCGAAATTTCCACAGAACAGAGGGAAGGAGAGAGGGCAGAGAAACTGTCGATGCTCTGAACGCACGATGGACTCAAATGGAGGAAACTGATCGTGGTGTAAAATAAATTAGATGGTGAATAATTAAATAAGGCTCCCACTCCTTATTAATTAAAGAAAACAATTACCTTAATTGTTTTAATAGATGGACCTCCTTGCCCTCTGCAATTAAAACAATACCGCCGGTGTCCCAACTGATAATAAATGTAATCCATCTTAGATCATTATATAAACCGGACATAAAATAAGGTTGCAATTATACGGGTTATAACTTCACCTCCCCCTTAAAAGAATCTCGTCCTCGATATTAACTCACCTTACTGCTCGAACAGGGAGGGATACTTGGCACGCAGCTCATCTTCGAGCTCCCACGTAGCTTCACTTTCTAACTGATCCGACCACTGGACCTTCACCATAGGCAGGGTCTTACTACGAAGCCGACGAACATCCCTGGCTAAAATACGAGTAGGCACCGCCTCGAAACTGCAGTCCTCTCTCAACTGAAGCTGGCTGTAGTCGATCACATGAGACGGATCATGCAGATACTTCCTCAACATAGACACATGGAAGACGTTATGCACGGCTGAAAAAGATGGAGGCAAGGCTAGACGGTAGGCCACAGGGCCAATCCTCTCCAGAATCTCAAACGGTCCAACGAACCTCGGGCTAAGCTTCCCACGCTTCCCAAAACGGACTACTCCCCTAACTGGAGAAACTCGCAGATAGACATGATCACCAACATCAAACTCAAGCGGTCTGCGCCTCTGGTCTGCATAGCACTTCTGTCTGCTCTGAGCAACAAGCAAACGCTCACGAATCACCCTGATCTTCTCTACTGCTCCCTGCACCAGCTCGGGTCCAACCAAGACCCTCTCCTTCAGGTCACCCCAACAGATGGGTGACCTGCACCTCCTACCATACAACGCTTCAAACGGAGCCATACCAATGCTCGCCTGGAAGCTGTTGTTGTAGGCGAACTCAATCAGAGTCACATGCTGCTCCCAGCTACCTCCAGCGTCCAAGACACATGCGCGAAGCATGTCCTCCAAAACCTGATTAGTCCTCTCCGTCTGGCCATCTGACTGAGGATGGTAAGCTGAACTGAAGGCTAAATTCGTACCCAAGGCCTTATGCAAACTGCGCCAAAATCTCGAAACAAAATGTGGGTCACGATCAGACACAATAGTAGTAGGCACACCGTGAAGCCTCACTATCTCATCGAGATACAAACGAGCTAAACGCTCCAAACTGAAGGTCTTCTTCACCGGCAGAAAATGAGCAGACTTCGTCAGACGATCAACTATCACCCAAACGGCATCACAACCCGAAGGAGTCCTGGGCAAACCCATAACAAAATCCATCCCCACACTCTCCCACTTCCACTCAGGAATGGGAAGGGGCTGAAGCAAACCCGCTGGCCTCTGGTGCTCAGCCTTAATCTGCTGACAGGTCTGGCACTTCGAAACAAACTCGGAGATGTCACGCTTCATCCCAGACCACCAGAATGACTCCCTGAGATCTCGATACATCTTCACCCCTCCTGGGTGAACTGAATATGGCGCTCCATGAGCCTCCTGAAGGATCTCCCTACGCAGCACTGCATCGTCTGGCACACATACACGGCCTCTGAAACGCAGACACCCATCGCTGGAGACACTGAAGTCTGAATTCTGCTCTGAAGACAGCCCCTCTCTAATCCGGCACAAAGCTGAGTCTGCTTCCTGACCAACCCGGATCCTGTCGACCAACGAAGACTGAACCTGAAGCGCTGCTATCACACTGGCACTGGCTGGTCTGACTACCCAAACACCCATACGCTGCAGCTCTAAGGCGGACCTCTGAACTCCTGTCAGAGCACAAGCTACACCCGAAGCACCTCTCCGGCTCAAGGCATCTGCAACAACATTCGCTCTACCCGGGTGGTAGAGGATCTCCAAATCGTAGTCGTGAAGTAGCTCCAACCACCTCCTCTGTCTCAAGTTCAGCTCCTTCTGAGTGAACAAATACTTGAGACTCTTGTGGTCCGTGTAAACCTTACACGACGCTCCATACAGATAATGCCTCCAAATCTTCAGCGCGAACACTACAGCTGCCAACTCCAGGTCGTGGGTAGGGTAGTTCTTCTCATAGGGCTTAAGCTGTCGAGAGCCATAAGCCACCACCTTACCCTGCTGCATCAGAACACATCGCAGTCCCTTATGGGACGCATCACAGAAAACCTCGAATCCCTCGGTCCCAGAAGGCAAAGTCAGAATCGGTGCGGTCGTCAGCCTCTTCTTAATCTCCTGGAAACTCTGCTCACAAGCCTTGCTCCACTCATACTTGACCTCCTTCCTCAACAGACGGGTCAGCGGGGATACAATCTTAGAAAACCCCTCAACAAACTTCCTGTAGTACCCGGCTAACCCCAGGAAACTGCGAATCTCAGCAACATTCGTGGGCCTCGCCCACTCCATCACAGCTCTAATCTTCTCAGGATCCACGGAGATACCGTCCTTCGAGACCACATGTCCCAGGAATACCACGCGATCAAGCCAGAAGTCACACTTCTTCAACTTAGCATAAAGCTCATGATCCTTCAGCGTCTGCAAAACAATCCTCAGATGCTCCTCTGCGCTCTTGGAGTACACCAAAATATCATCTATGAAGACCACTACAAACTGATCCAGATAAGGTTTGAAAACCCGGTTCATCATATCCATGAATACTGATGGAGCATTAGTCAGACCAAATGGCATGACCAGGAACTCGTAATGACCATAACGAGTCCTAAAAGCGGACTTAGGCACATCCTCGGCCTTAATCCTCAACTGATGGTAGCCTGAACGAAGATCTATCTTCGAGAACACTGTGGCGCCCACCAACTGGTCAAACAAATCATCTATGCACGGAAGGGGATAGTGATTCTTGATGGTCACCTTATTCAGCTCTCTATAGTCGATGCACAAACGGAAGGTCCCATCCTTCTTCTTCACAAACAGCATTGGCGCTCCCCAAGGCGAAACACTAGGGCGTATGAAGCCCTTATCTAACAGCTCCTGAAGCTGGACCTTCAGCTCCTTCAACTCCGCCGGACTCATACGGTAAGGGGCCCTGGAGATGGGCTGAGTCTCTGGCACTAAATCGATGGTGAACTCCACCTCTCGCACTGGTGGAAGTCCGGGCACGTCGTCCTGGAAGACCTCCGGGAACTCTCTGACGATCGGGATGCTCTCCAAGCTAGATCCCTCACGCACCTCTGGCAGATAACATAAGAAGCCCTGGCAGCCCTTCCTCAAGAAACCGGCTGCCTGCATCGCTGACACAATCACCGGCGCACATGGAACTGCATTCCCAGAGAAAGCAAAACGAGACCCGTCTGGCAAGTTGAACACCACTCTCTTCGCTGCACAATCTATATGGGCATGGTGCTCTGCTAGCCAATCCATGCCCAGGATCACATCAAAACAGGTCATCCGCATCGGGATGAGGTCAGCAAAGAAGGTCTTGTCCCTAACTATGGGACAAGACAGCCTTACACACAAAATCCAACACACAAGGGGCAACCCCACCTAACGGACTACTCACACATAGGTCTACCTCACTAGGCACAGCAGTCAATCCAAGATCATCCAACAAATCATAGCAGACAAAGGAATGCGTAGCTCTAGAGTCAAACAAACAAAATACATCTCGAGAATGGATCTGGAGGATACCTGAGATGACGCGATCACCAGCACGATCACGCTCCCCCGCCATAGCATAAACCCGGGCCTGAGTCTGAGGTTTTTCTGATCGGACCTCGCCCCTGAATCTGAGCCGGTGCCTCTATCTCCTGAACCTCTACTGGATGCCTGAGGGCACTGAGCGATCCGGTGCTCCATCGACCCGCACTTAAAGCAGGCACCAGTCTTCTTGTAGCACTCCCTACCAGGATGGGAGCGACCACAAGCCCCACACTTCGCCCCAGCTGACGAAGATGAAGAAGCTCCCCGGTGATCTCCATAGGTCTGCTTCTTCTGAGGAGGAGCAGCCTCCTTCTTCTGAGGCTCCTCAGCACGCCTCTTCCCTTATGGTCCTTACCCGCCTGTCTGCCCCTGATGTCCGCCTCTACCAGCAAGGCGACATCCGCCACATCTCTGAAGGTCCGGTGACGAAGAGGTGTCACCGCCGACCTGATGTCTGGCCTCAAACCGCTCTCGAACTTACGAGCCTTCCTATGCTCATCTGGCTCTGGGGCATACTTCGAAAGGGTCACAAACTTCCTCACATACTCTTCTACAGACATATCTCTCCCCTGACGCAGCCGGTTGTACTCATTGATCTTCTGGTCCTTGTAGACATCCGGATAGAACTGCTTGTTGAACTCCAAGCAGAACTGATCCCAGGTCCAAGGCTGGGGATGTCTACCCATCACCATGCGCCACCACTCCTTCGCCTCCCCCTTGAAGAGGAACGTGGCGAAGTCTACCTTCTGGTCGTCCTCCGACCCCATCACTCTCAGCAGGTCCTCGACCTCAGTAATCCAATGGCTCGCCTCCTGAGGGTCGCCACAGCCGTCGAAAGAAGGTGGCTTTAGCTTCATGAACTCCTGGAGTGCTCGGACTCGGCCTCCCACTGCATTCGCCCCTGCTGGGCCAGCACCACCAGCTCCTCCACCAGCTCCCCCAGCAGCTGCAGCCATCGTCTGCATCAACTGCGTCACAAACTGCTGCACTACATCCGCAGCATCTCCCTGAGGGGTCACTGGTGTCCTACGAGGAGCCATTCTGAGATATACAAATCCAAAACTTGTCAGAACTAACTCATACTGTGAACCACTGTCACAACTGACTCTCACACACAAGCAAACACACCCACAGACACCAAAGAAAGCCAAACCTGGCTCTGATACCACTAAATGTAACACCCCTAAAACCGGCCTAAGAGTTAAGGGTGCTACACGCCGCGTATTACTACCTAATAACGCAAGGCTCTAAACACTCAAACGAAAATAAAGGCCCAAAACCAAGTTTACAAAAAACATTGTAAACCAATGTTTTCAAATACAGCGGAAGCAAATACCAAATTCCCATATACGAAACTGAGTCAGAAACAGAAGTCAAAAGTATAAGGCCCGAAGGCTACAACATCTCAAAGTATCAAACTGGATGAACAAAAAAAGCTAACACTATAGCTCCAGAACTCAAGATGATCCTCGCTGATCAATCTGCAAAAAATGTTAGAAGTAGGGGAATGAGCACACAACTATGCCCAGTAAGCAGCGACCGTCATCAGCAAGGTCGCTCAAAACAATTGAAAACAGAAGAAGGAGAAGATAAATATAATAACCACAATTCTCAATACCCAGAAGCTTTCAGAACAGAAACAGAGTGGAACACAAGGGGTTCCCATATCAGAAACAGTCAGAGCACTTAAACAGAGAGGGGACAAAACACAATGCACACACTCAGAAGGGTCGAAGACCCATAGACCATACCAGGTCTCTCGGCAACGCAGAAATGACTCGAAAGAGCCAAAGGGTTCGTCAACCCCACAGAACAGAAAGGGAATGACCCACACTCAGAATGACGTCTACATGGTATACCACGGAATAGCTCGACCCAGCCATTCACGGCTCAGAAACAAAGTGTAATGTCCCAAAATAGAAGGATTGCTTAAACAGAAGCAAAGTTGCATTTAAATATGCCAAAACACTCATAAATCAGTAGTACAGATCATAAGGAATCCAACGCCGCAGACGGCACTCAAATCGGAGTTCAAACGAAGAAGTTACGCTGAAAACAGAGGGATGTCCGAACTTGTGTCCTAACGTCGAGGTTCGGACACAAGTCGAGACTCAGAAACCAGAGAATACCAAATGTCCGAACTTGTGTCCGGACATCAATGTTCGGACACAAGTCGAGTGGAAATCAGATAGAGGAATTCAGAATGTCCGTACATCCAAGTTCGGACGGATGTTCGGACAGGTTACGGAAGTAAATACGCGGGATGTCCGACCTTGTGTCCGGACGTCGAAGTGCGGACACAGGTCGAACTTAAATTAGAGGGAAAACCTGAGGGTGTGTCCGAACATCTATGTTCGGACAGATGTTCGGACATACCCCGAACTTGAAAATCAGTAAGGCAAAAACGCACTGTCCGAACTTCAAAGCTCGGACAGAAGTTCGGACAGTGCGAAAACTGCAAATTTCTGAAGACGAACAGAGCAGAAAAACAACGCAATTCAACACCACGAATTGCCAATTAAGCACACACACCAAATCAGACATTAAAACAGGAAACCATGGGGGTTTAGTCATTCCAAAATCACAACAACCGCTAAAAGAATCACACACAAAATCAGATAACGCTCTTGCAACACCCCATGGCTGAACTTCCAAACTGAATCGAGTAACCACCTACCTCGTTTATCAGCAGAAACAACAACGAACTGAGGCAGCAGGCACAATCCACGCAGAGCAACAATCCGGACAGATCAACAGCCACTGATTATCCAAACCAATTGACACAAAAATCAGAAACTGAAATGAAGAACCCTAGATTATCCAAACCCCAAAATCTGCAACACCAACCTGATTCAAAGTGAAAGATCTCCACAATCTGCAGCAGTTCCACAGCCCGCACAATCACAATTCAACAGCGACGAAGCCTTCTGATTTAATCAAGAACAACGGCTCAAAATCAGAAAACAGAGAGAGAAGAAAACCATCAACGCAGTCCCGAATTCTTGAACACAAACCTGAACCGATCAGAGAAACGCAGCAGCAACGAGAGTCCTTGATCTGAACACAGCAACAGCGGCGAAATTTCCACAGAACAGAGAGAAGGAGAGAGGGCAGAGAAACTGTCGATGCTCTGAACGCACGATGGACTCAAATGGAGGAAACTGATCGTGGTGTAAAATAAATTAGATGGTGAATAATTAAATAAGGCTCCCACTCCTTATTAATTAAAGAAAACAATTACCTTAATTGTTTTAATAGATGGACCTCCTTGCCCTCTGCAATTAAAACAATACCCCCGGTGTCCCAACTGATAATAAATGTAATCCATCTTAGATCATTATATAAACCGGACATAAAATAAGGTTGCAATTATACGGGTTATAACAATGTGGAAGTGTAAAATCTGTAGCAAGAAGTAGTATAATGCATTGGAGGAACTAGGAGAAACTAGGTGTGCTTGGAGAGCCTAAAGTGTGAAGTAAACCACCTTGTAACAGATTTTGAAAGGAGTGTTGAGTATCCTAAAACAAATTTTGATATGAGATTGTAAATGTGATGAGACTAGGTTGTGAACTAATGTATTTAAGATGCTAAGAGTGGCATAGGATGAGGGAGTATTGGAGTATAAGAGTTAAGGTAAAAATCTGTAGCATAATGTGGAAAACCAAAATCTGTAGCATTAGTGTGAAGAAAAAAAAAATAATGTAAGTGTTGAATTGAGATGATGAAGATTGGTGTAAGTTGTGTAGGAATTGAGTAGCAAGTTTGGTGGATGAATTAAGGTGATTTAGAACATCTAAATGAATGGTAAACATGTAGGGAAGTATTGGTAAAGATTGGGGAAACAATGGGTAAAGAAAACACCCAAAACAGATTTAAAAACTGAAGTACTGGGCCGGACCGACCTTAGGACCGAACTTGCAAGGTCGGTCGAGCCCAGATTTACAAGACGGGAAACCTTCTGGAATCGACCGACCTTGCGACCGGACTTGCAAGTTCGGTCGGACCAGAAATTTCTCCCGTCAGAAACCTTCTGGAATGGACCGAACTTGCGACCGGACTTGCAAGTTCGGTCGGCCAGAAAAATTTCCGTAATGTAAGCTACGGGAATGGACCGACCTTGCGACCGGACTTGCAAGGTCGGTCGGGCTAAAATGTTCAAATACGAAACTTACTGGAATGGACCGACCTTGGGACCGGACTTGCAAGGTCGGTCGGCCCTGGAATTTTCACACGAGGTAACCTACTGGAATGGACCGGACTTGCAAGGTCGGTCGCAAGTCCGGTCGAGTCAAAAAAAAATTATATGATTATAGTAATCATATATACATGTATATATGCCTATATACACATATGTATATATATGTAGTAATACACCATTAATGAAGTAGTAATGGTAAGAAAGTAAGTAAATGAGTAAGGAAGCAAGCTTAAGAAGTAATAAAGAAGAGAATGGTTTTATAACCAAGTATGAATGTAAAGGAGTAGTAAGTAAACATTGAGAATATCAATGAAGGATTAAGTTAGATCAATAATAGATCATTGATCATACTACTTCATGTATGTATAGGAATCCAATAGTTGATCCTCGAAGGAGCCGGTAGTGCGGATACAACGGTGAACGGTATGATTTCTTCGTGCTCTGTATCCTAACCTGGTTACCCCGATTTGTGTGCTTATGTGATCACTAAAAAGATAAATGCACGAACCGGATTTATAATGCATTTAACTGTGTTTGAACTATCTGTTCTTGTTGTGTTTCCTTGAACAATTAGTTTGTATAATTCATGAAATGAATGAATGGAATTGAGAAGTATGTGTAGTATTGTGTACTTGAGTATTGTATATATGTATTGGAATGAAGTATTGACTTCTACTAATTCCTAACATTCTAACTCCTAACTTGAGTAATGAGTAAATGGAATGAGTAGAAGTCCGATATAGTTTCGGCCACGCGTGAGGATAAGGAAACACAAGAGGTTGGATCCGAATCCTGGCTGTAATCTTTTCCTTGGACCAATTCCCTTGAATGGGTAGCATCCTGGATTAGTGGGCCACCATAAAGCCCGGTGGTGGGATGTAGTAATCCCTGCCCAGAGGTCATACCGACTTAACTTGAAGTAAAGTATATAAGAAGTAAGTATTGTATGTGTATTGGTCTTGACTATTGTAAGTCATTGACCGGAAGTAAAAGAGTATCGAACACCCGACTAACCCGGGTGTGTAATGAGGTTAATTGGACCTTTGTATGCATTGGAGGATTGTACCTCCGTATTGCGTATTGGGTATGTAATGAGTATGTATTGTGCATGAGTAACCCGAAAGATGGTAGGTAAGTATTGGTTGACTTGTATTGTCTTCCAAGCATGTATGGTACTGTACGTATGTATGTATATCTTGTGTAGTATTGCAGTATCGTGAATGAAAGCATGTATGTATGTATGTATGAATGTATGTATTGCAAAATGAATTGCATGTATTCGACCAAATGGTCGGCGTACCCTCGCTAGTACGCGGGGTATGCGGTTATCATATTCAGCGAAAGCTGACCCCCTCGGGGGAACGTTTTTAGTGTGCAGGTACCTGGAGCGAACACGGTCAAGGTAATAGACCGGTGGCGCGCCTTATAATTAGAAGTATCTAGTTTGTGAGGAAGGGGTAGCAGATTGACTCCTAGTGAGTATGTACGAATTTGGGAGAAGTACTGTATTGATTTCGGAACCTAGTAAACTCGGTATGCGTGGTGTATTATCTTGTACGGAAATGTGGAGTATTGTATTGAATGGAGTATGGTATTGAATGGAGTATTGTATCGAATGGAGTATTGTAGTATTCAGTATGTAATGAGAGTATGTATTGTATTGAGTAGTACTCGGGATTCCGGTCCATCAGACCGATGCTGTATGTAGTAGTAGTAGCCTTGTTAGTCACGTGGGTGACTAACGGCAGTGTATCACCCACCGTTGAGTATGTAAGTATCCGCTGCGTGAACCTGGTTTGTATAAGGAGATTGGACAGTAATGACGGTATTAGCGGTAGGGGTGTTACACGAACTCTCCTTTCCTAATTTGATCTAGGTTAAAATTAGGTGGCGACTCATAATAGGTTCCAGTGAGCTAGCTTAGGTTTTAATAATTATTGTTATATGACATAGTTATTAATCTTAGGTTATAAGTGGACCTAAAACCCAATTAGATCCTAATCCACTTTAATCAACATAGGATAGGGTTTAAAATCGACGCTCACAGCGCCATGTTCATTAGTATGTTTACAAGTCTTCTGTATTTAGTACGGGTCGGTCATTTAACCGTCGGGTACTCTTGTCCAAAAGTTTATTAATTTTGTTATTAAACTGATCCTCTAAGGATACTCTTTCAATTCCTTATACAGTTGCAATAGGAATGACAATGCCTTCACTGTGAGGTCTTTCATCACATGGTACAGACTTCTGGCTTTGTTGCCCGGTCTGTCTACCATCTCTTGCTTAGCATCTCCACTGAGCCTACTTCATAATTCCTTTTTGTCCTCCATATCATTGGCTGTCTATACTCTTACAATGGTTGCTTGCCGCGCACCATGTTCTTACTCGTTTAACAACATTAATTTGCATGGTGTCCGCTACTACATTAGCTTCCGCTCATGTACTACCATCATTTTACTATGGTTTGCCATTACTTGGCTGCTTACAGAATATGCTATTATTTATGTCTCTGCGCTCCATGAGCGTGTTTCACTATGTACTTTACATTATACACATACAGTGTTTCCTTCTCAACCGATTACTCTTTCAGTTTTTAATAATTGCTACAAAAGCTCCTTTCTTTATACTTATCCTTGGAATTCTCTATTTCTTCCTCACATTGTTCCCTGGCAATAACACATGCCCAAACTTCAATATACTACTAGGTGGAATCCCCTTTCTGACGGATCCACATATTATCCGCTCCGGCGGTCTCACAATAGTGAGAGGTATCCTCACTCCTATTATGAGTGGTTCGTTCTCTACTCTATTCATTTGTTATCAAATAATATCCCTTTGCTTACTGTTGCCGTTCTCGGCAATTCTTCTTATTATTCAATAGGGGTTTTGCAACCGTCTAAATCTACATCACGTAGCTGGTTCATGGCTGATTAGCCATATTGCCTCGAGCTCTGCTCATTGTAGGCTGTTCACATAAGCTTCTAATTCTTTGTATACCATCAAATGGTTTGGAGGTAATACTGGGCTCCTTGATACGGTTGTTACGTCACGCTTCCGTTCATGGGAGGCCCTTAGGCAATCCGACCTTAATCAGTGCCTCCTAGCAATTTAGGGTACTTCCCGTTCAGTGGGATCCCTTCGGTGTTCTAACCGAGTATTCGTTTAGTTCTCGTGCATCTATCACGATATTTCGTTCAACTGTTGTTGACTCCAGCACCCTTCAGGGATTGCTCCTCAGTGTTGTTAAGATGTGTCATTACATCTGGCTAATGTTTATGGTATGTTTGGTAAACTAATCCGCCTTGCGGTACCATATTCCGAACTTTCTTGTTTCAGGTTATAATGTCTCCCGTTCTTAGGGTTGTAATGTCTCCCGTTCTTGGGTAGACCATGGATGTTTTCTCCTTGTGTTCTTGGGTGGTTTTAATATCCTCTTGAATGAAGTATGATATTTCTCATCAGTCTTGGTGATTATTTTGGGTATTCTATCCTGTTAGCGGACATTGGTGTGTCCATGCTAGGCATTTTCCTTACTGTACTTAGGTTGGGGGTTCATTCCAGCTCTCATGTATTTGCTTCGAAATTCTCGAGACATCTCCCATGTCTATACTTTACTATTATGTGCTTTTTGCACTTTCTAACTCCTATTCATTTCCCTTAGATGAATTCTCTGATTCCTTTAGGCTCTTAACTCAATTGTGTTCTTCCTCTTGGTCGTTCGTGATATCCAAATGTTCTATTCTGAACTTGCTTCGCGGTCTGTAGTACGGAGTTGACTACTTCCCGTGTTTCGAACACTACTTGTATACATATATGGGTTACCGTACTGATACATTACTACTTACCCGACTAACCTATAAGTAGGTCTGTCAGGCCCGCAAGGTCCTATCGGAGTGCGGTCATCCCACATCTCATTTTTGTGTACTTGTAGTGTTCGTTACATGCCTAGGTGAAGTATTATGTTGTCAACTCCTCTTATATCGTCCTATAATATCTTACTGTGTTTCTTCTGGTTCTAGTTTTAAAATTTGGGGTTTTTGATAAATTTTGAGTTTTGAAAGAAAATTTGAGTTTTGAAAATAAAATCTTCATGGCATTTCAATGCTGGGTGGTTCTGACCAAGTCTAGCTTCTCGCTGACTGGTATATCTTTTAATACAGTGGTCAAGTCGTTAGGCCCTTCCGAGGTTTCGTTCTTCCAGCTATTAGGATTGTGATCCTATATTTTCTTCATTCGCCATCATGGTACTTCACTAAGTACTTGTTGCTTGTTAAGAGTTTCACTAAATAGTCCTGTTCTTACTGCACTTTCCGTGGCAAGTGCGGGATACAGGTGGTTTTTAGGTTAACCTATACCGGTTACGGTATTGTTTCTAAGCGTATTCGGTAGCCTTATCGGCTCTTCCTTTGATCTTTGGTCTTGATTATCATTCTCCCGAGCTGCTTCTCATTTGTCTTGACATGACTGTCGTCAATCCAGGTGCTTCTCCACTCTCGGAGACCCCTATTTACTTAGTTATGTGTCTTCCTTGTTGCTCGGTCCCATACATTTACCGTGGTTACCGAGACATCACTTGTTTAGGCACTACTTCTGTAGTCCTATCAGAGTGTATTCCGTACTTGTTCTCGTAGCTGTCTGAGCTATGTCAGCCAGGTATTGGAACCTCTTTGGCGCTTGTAGTTCTGGAGTTAACCACTCCTGACTATTTTTTTAGTCATTTAGCATACCGTTGGTGGTATTATTAAACGATTGCGGTCCCGCAGACTCGTGTCTCGGGTTTTGTTACCGCTCCTTTATCCAATTCGTTGCACATTTAGTGCTTCTCTTCTTGCTGCTGCTTAGCCAGCCAGGTTCTCGCGACTGCTAAGCATGTCGCCCCAAGCTACCGCAAATTTCGGTCTTCTTTGGACAGAATTTCTCACTCCCTCCATTAAGTGTGGTGGTCGTCGTTCAAACGGGAACCGTCTTCGGGATTTCGGTCCTTGGAATCTACCGCATGACAAGTTCTATGTCCTTATAGGAATAATTTTTAACTGCCAGATCGGGTTTTTCCGAGTAAGAGAGGGCTTTCCGTCTCTCTGGCGTTCATTCCCGAGCTTTATAACGGGGGATGTGGAGGGCGGGTTTGATATTGTAGGTATCGAGAACACACTGGAAGTTCCTATCTAGTGTCTCTCTCACGCTATCACTCAACCCTTAGCCCTAAGTCTCTAATTTCTACCTCGGTATTTCCTAAGCTCGGCATTTCCAGTACTTCGCTCTGATACCACTTTTTGTAACACCCCTACCGCTAACTCCGTCATTAACGCATAATCTCCTCTTTAATCAAAACAATTGTAGCGGATAATCTAATACAACCAGTGGGTGAAACAATGTCGTTAGCCACCTATGTGGCTAACAAGGCCTAACTTAATACAGCATCGGTCTGATGGACCGGAATAACCGAGTACTTTAACAAATACAAATCATTCTGTTTCTATCCGAGTCACATAATACAAATCTCTTTTCATTTCATAACTATACCGAGTCTAATACATAATGGATGCTGATAACAGTTTCGGTCTTACTCCTTGTTCAAATACATAAGTAAATTAAATCTAACTACCCATGCTTAACCACCATCCCCGTCCTACTCTCAAGCGGTATCATCGTCGGTGTACCTAAAAAAATAATGGGTGACCCCAAATGGGCTTAGCACCTTTGCTGGTATGGAAGTCGTGCAACCCGCTACTACCGGGCCACACTCAACTACTTCTCATCTTAACATGCGGTTGATTTTATTTAAATCAAAACATGAAGTACAGTAAACATACATCATGCTCGCTTTCATACAAGTATTCAAACTAAAATACAATCACAAAACTATTACATTAAGTTAGTTAATTTACATTTTCTTACTCTTCATGCCTTGAGGGTTTTTACCTCACTATCGCCTCATTCTGATTATTCGATACCTTATCCGTTCTCTTCGGATACCTTACTTGTTCTCTTAGTTCTTTAGACACTACAGGTCTCATACTTATTTCTCGATTGTTTCATCTCTTAGTAATTCTTAAGCCAAAGCACATGGCCTACGGGCAGAGTCATACTCAAGACTCACCACCGGGCTTTCAAGCTTAGTCTTACTTCCCCGGTTTCAACCCTACTCTGGGTCTAGCATGGTAGGAAGGCTCAACTAGTAACTGGAACTCTCTCTTAGTTCCTACTTCATTCACATAGGTCCGAATCTCTCTCGGACTTCTCGCATTCCCAAATACTCCTCTCTCGGAGTTATACATATTTATGTTTATTAGACTAGAGGCATCACTCTCGATGTCATCTAACATCTTAGGGAATTTTCTCAAGTTCTGGTATTCTCATATTTAAGGGTTGCCCCGACATTTCGAATACTTATACATTTGGATTAATTTCTCATACCGGGTCGAATCCTCATACAGGAGACCGACTATCTTTCAAGGGAGTTTGTTGGTCCCATATTACTCTTTATACTGTTCTCATGAGTTTTCATAACTTCAAACCATCAATGTTCTCTTAATACAGGTTCTTTATGTCTTTCCACTATTAATTGTTTCATGGATTATTTCGTTTCGGTTCTCTAACCGTTAACGGGGTTTACTAATCCCGTACTTCTCTCTCACGTTCTAGTGAGTTCATACAGTTGCCTTAACGTTATCCTCTAATCCATAGTTTTCATATGTTTCCCACGTTACATTATTTTGCGGGACGACTCTTTTCTATGAGTCACTAACCATACGGTAATTAATTACGTGTCAGTCTACAACACTATGTTAGACCACACAACCACACAAGGGATGTAACACCCCTACCGCTAATCCTCTACTTACGGCCTAATCGTCTCGGCTATCTTACTACTCGCAGCGGGAATACAAATACTACGGCGGGTGATACAACGCCGCTAACCGCCCATACGGCTAGCAAGGCTTACACTACATACAGTAACGGTCTGATGATCAAGAAATACCGAGTTACTATAAATACTTCCCAATACATAATATCATTCACTTACAATGCTTGATTACCGAGTATCCAAAAGTATAAGTAATTACATCCCTTATTCCAAGTTTACAAAAATCATGAAATTCAACAATTCCAATTCATAATTCCCACAAAATCCAAAAGGGTGTACCCCATGGTACACTGGCTAATAAAAAAGGCTTACAGCCGTGTACAACTTGGTACACCACCCACAACCTACTCACTACACAAAAGAAATAAAGCTTGGTCTCATCATGACCTTCAACCTTCACGAGCACCTATAAAATGAAAAACAGTGCCCTAAGGGGCTCAGCAAAACGCTGCATATAAACTTCGCATATACCGCGTGCTAACTAGGGTACGCCGACTAATTGGTCGAATAAGCATGGAGTTCGTTTTATACTTGCATACATGCTATTACATTCAACAATACATTCATACAAGATACAATACATACAACCGAAGGCAATACACAAGCCAAATAGTATTTCAATATCATTCACAATTCTTACTTCACCATTGGTTAGCCAGTTACCCATCCGGGTTAATCGGATGTTCTTTACTCTTTTACTCGGTACCACATTACTTACACAATCTTGCTCATACAATACTTACATACTTACTTCATACATTACTTACTTAATTTTACCTACTTACTCTTACTTACTCTTACTTATACTCATGTTAAGTTGGTGTGACCTCCAGGCAGGGACTACACCGTCCCACCACCGGGCTTTAGGGTGGCTCACTAAACCAGGATGCTACCCATTTATGGGGTTTGGTCCATGGAAAAGATTAAAGCCAAGATTTGGATCCAACCTCCTGTGTCTCCTCCTCCTCACGCGTGGCCGAAACTATATCGGACTTCTACTCATTCCAATTTACCAATTTCTTAATGTTAGAAAGGTTAGCTGGTTAGGAATTAGTTAGAAGTCCACTACCATATCATTCGGTCACTACAATGCACATCAAGCACACACACTTCATTCTCATCCATTCATTTCATGAATTATACAAACTAAAGGTTAAGATAAGTATCCAGCAAGGAACAATATCATATAAGCACAAGTAGGTGCAATAAATCCGATTCGTGTGTTTTATCTTATTTAGGTGATCAATTAGCACACAAGCACACAAACTAGAGTAACCAAGGTAGCATATAGGGCATGAGAAGTTCATACCGTTCACCGTTGACTTGGACTCACCGACTCCCCTTCGGTGTTCGACTAATCGAATCCTATCTCATACATGCGATCGAGTGGTTAATTACCTATAATTAAATTAACTCGTTTCATCTTTTACGTTTCCCGTCTTATAGTTACTATGTCCTTAAATTTCATATACTTCCACATTGTTTACTTACTCTTCATTACATTACAAGCTTGTTTATACCTTTAATGACCCTTAAACATCATTAATCAAGTACTAATTATCTTATACTATCATTACCATTCATTACCTTATCTTAAAAGCCACATTTTAAACTTATTTTTAACATTTTGGGTTGGTCCGAGACCTTGTCCGGGTCTTAAGTTCCGGACCACCCTGTGGTCTAAAGTCTCGAACAATTTTTTTACATGGTCCGGGTCGTCATGCTGCACTCAAGTCCCGGACCAGAAACTACCTAAACTCTCGAACAGATTTAATGGGTGGTCTGGGAGTTGTACAAGGGATCAAGTCCCGAACCAATGTTGCAGTGGAACTCTCGGCCGATTTTCTAGCATGGTCGGGTCTTTAGCAAGGGACTAAGTCCTGGACCTGCTGTAACTTCTACAGATTTTGCATTTTTCATTCTATGTTACACTTCCTTCTTGGCCTATTCAATTCCCCATTGTTCCTACACTTAATCCCACATGTTTAGGCACTTAATTAACCTTCTAAACGTCTCTAAATCCCACTCTAACTTATTACTTCTTTCCATACTAATTCACACACATTATTTTCTAAGTTTTCATTTCAGCACTTGTATTAATTTCTCCTAGACTTGTTATGCTACAGATTTTGATTCCCTCTTCTACCATTCATGGTTTCCTTTCCTAATGCCATTTCCAAGGTTTAAAATGCATTATCTATCACTCTTATTCTACCCACTACTTAGCTCTTTCCCAAAACTATTTTTAAGGTATTTTTCTACCCAGTTTAAACTCTTAAGTGTTCTAGTTCATAGGTAAATTTTATCATAGTCTCCCCTAAATCTTAACATTCTCACCACATGTTTTTCACTCACACATTGCCATTATTCAATCCTGTTCAATACACACATTATCAATATACATACTAAACACTAAACACTTATTTAATTCTTTCACACACCATTCACTTTCTCAAGGTTTATACAAGTTTTTAATCATCTTTTAAAGCTCTAAAATAGTTTGGTTCTCTTCTACATTATACCACTACTAAAAACTATGTACATTGTTCATTCCAAGCCTTAAAAATCTGTTACATAAAACATACAAAAACTACACAAGGTGAATGCAATTTACCTTGATTTTTACTAGCTTTTCTTTCTTCCTTCTTCCTTTTTTCCTTCTTCCTTCCTTTCCTTTCCTCTCTTCTTGACCAACCGGTTATGGAAGCTCAATGTTCTAATGCAACAGTCCATTAATACACACCTATTTTAATTCAAAACGAAACCTTAAATCATCCTAGAGCTTAAGGTATGTTTTTAAGGTTTAGAAGAGGCATTACCTTGCAAGTGTGTAGATGGAGTTTAGGACAGAAAACAAAGCAAGATTCCCACTCCAAAAATGAAGCCAAAATCAGCTGGAAAACAAGGCATAAGGAGTTCAAAACTTGGAATTTCTTATTTTACAAATGAGAGCTAGAAATGCTAGTTTTTCGAATTTCTTTTTACCTCAAACTAACAAGATGAAGAAGGAGCTTCTAATGGTGGTTTCATCTTCAAAAACAGCCATACCCATGGAGATGAAAATGGGTATTTTCGAATTCTGAAAAAGGGGGATGATCTCCTTGATGAGAGGAATCCAATGGTACTAATTTTATAATTTTTGGAGAAGATTTGAGTGCTCAACAAGAGGAGAGAATATGGTGGCTGGTTTGGTTTGCTAAAATCGCCATTGGAGGGCTTCTTGAGGAGGAAGAAAATCAGAGAGTGAGGAGTGGGTACGGTGGGAATGAGAGGGAGTAGGAGAGAGAGTATACAAAAGTGAGTTTTTACTTTTTGCTTTTACTTTTGTCTTTTGTAAATAAGGAATAATTAAGAGAGTGAGAGGGGAAGTAAAATCGGCCCCATACCCACACACATACAGACTTGAGTTTTTATTTTTCAAAAGTGGACACACTAGTTTAGTTTATTTACACTCACACCCCGCAACTTCTCGTTTTTTACAGTTTTTACTACCAGAACCCGTTTTCTGGAATTTTCTCGTTTATTTGATTTTATTAGTTCTAGACCTTCCTTAATGTTTATTAATGACTATTTTGTTGACCAAAATTTTTACGAGTCTATTTGACCCGCTTAAAGTCGCGTTTTCCCGGTTTCCTCGAAAAACGCGCTTTAAGGTTCGTTTGTGTTTTCAATCCGTTTTAAGGATCCGTTTTCTTCAAGATTTGTTCCCTCATGTTTATTTCGGCATAATTAAGCCTTTAAAATCTTCATTAGCCTAATTAATCACTATTTCTAATTTCGGGGTATTTCAACGGAGGTTAGCACATGCAACAAGCATCAAGATACATATCAAGTGCGATAAATCATTTCCGTGCTTTTATCTTGTTAAGTCGGCACACATGCACATAGAACACAAGCCAAGAGTACTCGGCAGGACACAAGTTGCAAGAAATCCATACCTTTCACCATGGAATTACTCTACTGTGTCACCTCACGTTCCTCGGATTATTCTCAAAACACTGATAACATTTCAAGTGGTTTTATTAACATTAAGGTAATACAATTTTTAAACGACTCATGCGCCCGTATATTTAACCCCGTTGTCCCGTTACTCTTGACTATACTCAAGGGTTCTTAAGTTCTAACTTTCTGAATCACTTCTAGCTCTTGTTTATACTTCTTAGGACCTTTACATGTCACCTAACAAGGATTAAACATCATCTAAAACCATTACCATTCAATCCCCCATCTTTAGAAGTCTTTAAAACACTCACAGTGCATTTTTGGGGGTGGTCCGGGACTTGGTCCGGACCCAAAGTTTCAGACCAAAACTGATTTTCACTCTTGGCCACTTTTTCCACCTAGTCCAGGTCCTGGTCCTGGACTAGGGTCCCGGACCAATACTGATTTTCATTCCTGGGGCATTTTTAAGGGTGGTCCGGGACTTGGTCCGGCCCCTAAGTCCCGGACCCTGCTAAAAAGCTGCTAAAATTGCATTTCAACCCCTAATCCAACCTTAATCCTCACCCAATATTTTTCTAATATTTCCACATATTTCCAAACATTCTTTAACACCTTAAATACTCCTTAAACCTCTCTAAACCATTGTCAAACTCTTTGCTCAATTCCTTGCCCCATTACACAAATTTTTTATTCTCAAATTCTACACTTTGCACCCTAGTGCATTTCTAGAACTTCTCTTGACAGCTTGTGTTTTGTTCTCTACCAATATGGCCATTTCAAATCCTTCATAGACAAAGGCATCTCTATTACCCAAGTTCAAACCTTATATTCCAAGTCTTACACACTAGTTCTTTTCTAGCTATTCCAAGGCATTCTTATACCATTTTGCTACAGATTTTGCATATTCCATACCATCCTTCCATTAACACCTTAAGGTGATTACTCAACTCAATTCAATTCCCCATTAACTCCTAATTAACCCCTAGGTCATTCAACTCATAAAGTCACCTCAAATACTCCAATTCTACAAAAATTTCGCCATAACTTCGTCACAATTAGCTTGCCCAAAATCTCAATTTCTTACCTAAATAAACTCAAAACTAGCCACATCCATAAAGGATCCTACCAGCACACAATACTCATACAAATATTACCAACACCATATAATGCACTAAACATAACCACTTGGCTCCAAGGCCCTTAAAACATAAACAATTCACCATTGCATAAACATAACCACAATTCTCTCTCAAATCTACTAACACATTCCAACTCATAATTTTGATCCAGATTTTAATTCATCTTTCTATTTCCCATCCCAAATTCTAAAAGCATTTAGAATAATCACCAAGGTATATTAATTACCTTAATCCTCCATTTCTTTTCTAATCTTCTCCTATCCTCTTTCTTGATTGGAATCGGTCATGGGGCATTGCCATTGCCATTGCCCAACCCTCTAGACCAATACCCAAGGGAGCACAATAAGCACTAACTAAACTCTTAAATCCCTTGGAATAACTATAATTCAATGGAAGTGCTTAAAGCACAAAAATTAGGGCTTACCTTTGGAAGCTCTAGAATGGATTTTTGTCATGAATTGAAGAGGGGTTCCCACTAAGCTGTTGTAGCTTGATTCAAAGCTCATACAAGGAAGAAAATGAAACACTTGAGATGCCAAAATCGGCCAAGTCAAGAATGGGTGAAAAAAATGAGTTTTTCTTGAATCTTTTTACCTTAAATGAAAGAGGAGGCTCCCAAGCTCCATAAAATCTGATTTTCTCCTTCAATGATGCTATACCCATGGAGATGAACTTCACCATTTTGAGATTTTGAAAAGAGAGGAAGATAGCCCTTGATGAGGGGAGCAAGAATATGTAGTTAGTTTTTTATTTGGGGCATTAATGTGACTTGGGCAAGCTTGGAGGTGTGAGCTGCCATGGAGGGGCTGGAAAATCGCATGGAGGAAGAAGAAGGGGGGTGCTGCCAGCTGGGGAAGGAAGAAAGGGTGAGAGAAGAGATAAATGAGAGGAGAGAGAGGGGAGATTGCTTTTCTACTTTTTACCTTTTTTGCTTTTTGAACCCTTTTAATTAAAAGCAAGTCAAGTGTGTGTGAAAGGGCTGATTTACCCTCTGAAAAACTGGCCCCCTATATACATATAAGCTGGGGCATTTTTCATCTTTTTACAGAAAACGCTCGTTAAATTCCCGGTTTGAGCACTATTCACTAACCGGGCCCGTTTTTTGGATTTTTCCCGTTTCTTTAATTTTAATGGTTCTTAACATTCCATTAATATTTAATTATAGTTATATAGTCAACTATAATTTTTACGGGTCTGTTTGACCACTTAAAGTCACGTTTTCGGGTTTTCTCGAAAAACGTGCTTTAAAGCTTCCTTAGCGTTTTTAACCCACTATATGGATCCGTTTTCTTCGGGAATTGTTCCCACATATTATTTAGGCATAATTAAGCCTTAGTAATCCATCTTGGACCATAGTAGAGGTCATATACCTCCTATGGTTGTGTAACGCTTGTTTTTATGTTTTACGCTTTTTAAGTGTTTTCTCTTTTATTTTGGCTTTATTTTCTTCACCAATACTCATTAGGCATCATTAGGCCTCTAAAATTCATATTAGAATAATTTAATCACCATTTTTAATTTAGGGGTATTTCAAAACCTAAATTTTGAAAAACTAAAATCCCGCCGCCATCCGAGAGTCCGTGGCCACGGACTACCTGTCCGTGGGCCCGGACACCACCCTCGGACGGCTGGTTTTGGGTGGTTCCTGGCGGTGTTTTAAGCTCAAATTTTATGGACATGTAGCCTGAAATATGTGCAAGACGTTACTGATTGAAAGATTCAAATTTGAAGCCAAATTATGCACGAAACTTAACAAACAAGTTAAAGGGCAAAAGCAAAGGAAAACGCTAACTCAGGAGCCAAAAAGGTTCGGTTTGATTCCAAATTTTTACAGAGAGTTATTGAAGTTGAGGGGAGTTAGAAAACCTGAATTATAATCTTTTTTGCCTTCGGATTCGAGGTGTTTCTTCATGTCGGGATTCTTCGGAGGCCTCGTTGATGGCGGATCCGAAAAAACTTCAAACCGAGCTTCTGAATCCTTGTTGTTCTTGATGTTCTTCACGCTTTGATGGTGTTTTGGTGAAGGTTTGATGATTGTTGATGTTGCAAGAGCTGAAGAATGTGTTTAGATGATGATTTTGGAAGGTTTTTTATGTGATTTTGATGCTCGGGTGTTGAAAAACGTGACAGAGTTGTGACGGCTAGGTTTTCTGGTTGCTTAGGGTTCTTGAGGTTCTGATTTGATCAAGGGATAAGGTTCCTTATATAGACTTTCTTAAAGATAGAAAACTCTGATAAAAATCAAGATTTACCGACGTTTTAGCTCAAAGGTTTCTAAAAATAATTTGACTATGAAATTTTAAACATGGGTTAAGGATGATATTTCAGATTATTCCAAGGTGGAATCGAATTTTTTGGATATTGGAATATTTTAAAATTTAATTTCTCGTCAGATTCAATAAAAAATTGCTAGAAAATTATTAGAAATTTGAAAAATCAAAATTCCAACGCCATTAAGCTCAAAATGTCATCCTCTACCATGGGTAAAATTTTAAAGCATTTTGAATTGATTTGGCCCTTCTTCGGAGGAGAAAGAAAGCTTATAGAGGGCTTAGGGAGCCTTGAAAAATCACGAAAATGCCCTTGAAGCCGACCTAGCTGTCCCTGGCACTCCGGAATGTGCCGATCGAACTGGGAATCATTGACACTTGACCAAACTATCCTTATAGTACCTATGCCTCAAGATACTCTCTTCTGGGGGTTAAAATTTTTGCTATAACAGATTGCCTCCCATCAACTTGTCTTTCTAATGAGAATGAAAAGACTGGTTGATGCTTGAGTGATGCCACAAAATTTCTACTAAAAGTATGTTGATTGAGCTAAGCTATTATGAGGCGCTAGCTACCTAGGGGAGAAGTCTAAACATTATGGGCTATTATGAGGCGCCAACTACCTAAAATGTGAAAAGTGTTAAACTAGACCGAGCATCTAAGGTGTCGGGATCCTAAAAATGAAAAGAGGTGTAGTATGTAATGAGATTGATGTGATGAGTGTGTTGAGGGCTTATGTGTGCCTAAATGGACGAATGTAAAGTAGGACTTATGGGTGCCTAAGTGGAATGGTAGGAAATTAGGCTCGTGACGAGCCTGATATTGAGTTCGTCTACTTGGGTGAGTTCTTTTACTCTAGTGAGTTCTTCTACTCAGGTGAGTTCTTCTACTCGGATGAGTTCTTCTACTCAGGTGAGTTCTTCTACTCGGGTGAGTTCTTCCAGTCGGGTGAGTTCTACTACTGATGTGAGTTCTTCTTCTCGGGTGAGTTCTTCTACTCTGGTGAGTTCTTCTACTCGGGTGAGTTCTTCTACTCGGGTGAGTTCTTCTACTCGGGTGAGTTCTTCTACTCAGGTGAGTTCTTCTACTTTGGTGCTGGAAGGTGCAAGACTGTAGAGGTGATGGTCTTATGAAAATGGTGAAAACTGATTACTAGAGTGCCAAACATGGCAATGATGATTAGGTGTATGCAATCAAAATATATGAAAGATACTCATTCAAAACAGGAAACTGTTGAAAAAGGTGCCAAACGTGGCAATGTTGAGGTGTTATCCAGAAGTTGTAAAATGTAACTAAAGTGCTTGTTGGAAGCTTGTCCAAAACAAGGAGTTGTTGAAAAATGTGCCAAACATGGCAATGATGAGGATTGAAAAATTGTCCAAAGCAAGACATTGATAGAATATGTGCCAAACTTGGCCATGATGAGGTTTATGAAACCGAAGCGTTTGATTAAAAACTGTTCAAGACAAGAAATTACTGACAAAGGTGCCAAAGATGGCATTGCTAGGGAAAAAACTCTACTAAAAGAGGAAAGTGAAATGATCATTTCCTGACTAAGAATTTCAGACCTGCAATTTGATTCTTAGAAGATGAACATGCCGCTGGTGTAAGTGTGTGGTGTTTGATGTGGTGATCTTTTGAGTGGTGATCAGGGCATATATGTGCCTGTGGTGTTTGATGTGAAGGTAAGGGCTTATGTGAGCCTGTGTAGTGGTGGCGTGGTGGTAAGGGCTTATGTGGGCTTGCGTGGTGTATGATGTAAAGGTAAGGGCTTATGTGAGCCTGTGTGGTGAAGTGGCGTTTGTGTGATTATGGTGCTTAAACTCCTAATTTCAGTTGGTATTGTCGAGACAATTGTTGGAACCAACAATTGCACCCAGTATTCTTTGAGATAATCTGAGCTAGAGTTCATGGAAATCGATCGGGATGATCGATTGCCCCCAGTATTTCCTTTGATTAAACGTGTGAATGAGTCTCGTCCTTACAAGGTCAAGGCTTATGCTTTGATGTGGTGTTTCCTAACCTACACTCAGCGTGTTTGGTGTTTGCACTTGTTTCCTGCTTACGGTCACAACTTTTAGACCATTGAATTTGACATTTGATGGATTTACACATTCGATCTGTTACTTTCACGTGATTAGATACACAACTACCAAGTCGGAAGTCTTTAAAGCTTATAACGTGGCCATGGGGTGTGATAAAAGACAACGGGATCATGGAGGGATATTTGAGGTATGTGGAGCTAAAAGAGGTGACCAAAGTTGCGCCTTACGTCTTTTTCAGATTCAACTTCCTTGTTTTGAAGTCGTCTAGCTGCTTCGTGTTGATGTTTTTTTCGAGCTTCTAGACTTGGACTTTTGAAGTCATCCTTTGCACCATTTCTCTTCTTTTTGTAATTTGGATTTCTTCGAGGCACTTTGGGTTTGCCTTTTTTGTTTTATACTTTTTTGACTTCGCCTTCGGGGTTCTTGTGTTTCCCGGTTTTTAAGTTTCGAGAGCTGTTTTGATCTGAGCTCTTTGGATCCTATGTCACTCTGGGACCATTTACGGATTGCTTCGTCATGCTGATAGCGGCATTGCTTCTTTGGACTGATGAGAATGTTATCTGAGAGTCGGACTCCTCGCTTCCTTTGGTCACCGGGTCAGACATTCATCATTGGCTGAGTTATTTTGTGGAGTTCATAATATCGAAAAGGGATATATGAAAGGCTTAGCGGGGGTGCCTAGGGTTTAATGTCAGGATTCACAAGCTTTTAGCTATGTGGTGCTGTACCTAGGTGCTTCGTCATTCCTGATAGTTGTGTCTCCGCTCTTTGTTACTTTTCGCAAGTTTAAGAGTAAATTTACAAATTATCTCCTTCGGTCAGAGTTATGCCGTTTACCTCACCTTTGAATGTGGACTCACTGGAGTCGTGTAAAAATGACACGCTCATTCACTCATGGTTTTTCGGCTTAAGGCACTCTCGTAAAAACTTTCACTCGGAGATTTGTTCACACAATTAAACAAAAGAAATAATCGTGGTTGGTATTTAAACTCAGATTGCCCCCAGTATTAATCTAGGGTTTATGACAACAATTTGACAAATGTAGACTTTGAACCGTTATGTGGTTTGTTTAGATGCTTAGGGGTGAGTTACGGTGTCTGGTTGGACATGTTCATCCTTTTAGAAACAAAAGACAAGTTGTTTTGTTCAATTGCCAGAAAACGACCGTTTCGTTAACATTAGTTTTGAAAGATGTTTGCCGATGAGCAAGACGATCTGGTTTAAGATGCAAGATGAACAAACATTTTTTTTATTTTTGATATTACAAATTGAAAAGACAAAAGACTGAAATGAAAACATCTAAACCTTATTAAAATATCATAAACTCCTTACAAAATTGAAAAGAAAAATTAAGAAGGAAAAATGCTACTAGACGCTAGCCTACTTGACAAACTGGAGCCCTTGTTCGATGAGATCTTCAATCTTATGCTTTAGTGTCCTACAATCATCAGTACTGTGCCCCGGTAGCTGATGGAACTGGCAAAATAGATTGAGATGCTCTCCGGATTGGGTAACCTCGGGAGAAGGTGTGAGAAGCTGTAGTAGGTTCAACTCCTATAGCTTCACGAGCGCTTGACTGAGAGGTTGGCCAATGTTGGTAAACTATCTCGGTGCAGGGAATCGCCTAGGTCGGGATGAGGCCTTGGTGCTCTGTTTTGAAACACTGAGTTGGCGCACATTATTTACCTGTCGTGAAACCGGGGCTGTTTTGGCTGGCCCTGAAATACCCCAAACCTTAATATATTAATGAACTAACTAATTAGGATATACTAAGGATAGAACGTGCCTTAGAAACATTAGAAGAAGTGTTGAACAACAATTTACACCAAAACATGCTTTATGAACAATTAGAGCAAAAGGTGTTTTAAAGAGCACAAATAAATAAGGGAACTACCAATAAGTTCCCAAGAGATTTCAAATGGGAAATACCTCTAAGAGTAATAATACGCATTAAGCGGAATTAGCGTTTAAACCGAAAACGCACCTTAGAGCACAAAAATGTGCTTTAAAGAAAAAAAATGTGCTTTAAGCATGTATACATGGAACAAAAAGGATAATGAGCCTAAATACCATAAATAAATAAGGGAAAAACAATTAAATGGTCATAGGAGCCATTGCGTATACACACAAATTAAGTAAACAAAGCCCACAGTAAACAGGTACTAAACTGACGAAAGTCAAGGAGAAACCACTAGACGACTTGGTTTAAATTGGAACGAGAAACATGCTATTTCATGAACAAAGTTTCTAAAGGTTGTAAATATATTAAGGACACATTTAAACTAGCCAAAACAAATTGCATAATCAATGTGAACCCGGAAGCACATAAAATGGTGTTTTAAGGCATTTTTGGCTATGTAACATACCTGACACATGGTATAAGTCCTTATGAATGAGTTTAATGCATCTAATATTAAATAAATATAAGGAAGAAACAAAAAAAATCAGACAAAATCGTGACTAAGGCTGCCTACTTCATGATGAGTCATTAAAGGTGTTAAAATTCAATTTTGCTTACTTTACACCTACCATGACTTTCCTTGATTGCCTTATCACCTTGTCCCCTTAATAATTAATTAATCGGACACTTACCTGTCATTATGAGAGCTCCCAAACTCGTAGCTCCTCCTCTCTTTGAAGAAACATCACAAAAACTTCAAAGTTCTTAGATTAGTACCTTAAAGAACACCTTGTCTTGCACAGATCATAACTTTCTCATCTTAAGTCCAAATAACAAGCTTGATATCTCGTTGGAATCCTATTTCTAAGAACTTTACAACCATAGCTCATGAGCCCCCAGATTCCCAGGAAACGCCATGAAGAAGTGCCTTTGAGTCTCGAGGTAAAACATTGCCTTTTTGGAAACTCTTCCTTCTTTGATTTTCATCAAGGCCGAGTGCCTAGGGTGACTAACCCTTCTTATTCTTCATCTTATTCTATGATTTTGGTGCCAATTTCTCTAGCAAATTGCTGTCAAAATTTCTAAGGAAATCAAGCTTAAATATTAAGCTAATGGTTAATTAATATACAAGGTAAATCCTACAACTACCTATTTCAAGGTTCTAATTGTTGATCTATATATGATCTAACATATTGTTCATCTTATTATTTATTGCCGAAATTTTGGTGATTAATATTCAATTTTTAGCTTATTAAAAGTTAATGTTTATTAAATCTAAGAATAGATTTATACTCCTTATGATATAAGCTTCAATATAAACTATCATAATATACAAGAAAAATTCATATACTATGAATTTCAATATGGCTGAAAATTAAGGGCTTATTAATGAGTTAGAAAATTATCTAACTTAGTTAAATTAAAGGAATTTGAGTAATTAAGAGTAATATGTAAAATTTAGGAAGTTTTGGTACCTAAAGGTGAATACCAAAAATTAATGGGGTCAATATGGAATTTTTGAGAGTTTAGATGATGAGAAAATAATTGTAGGATTAAGTTTCAATTTCTCAGAGTTTACTGTGTTCGCCGGCCTTTTCTCGAGTTTTTGGTCTCTTTCCGGTTCCTCCCTCTGGTCTTTCTTACTATCCCATTAGATACTCCTCTGGTGCTTTGCGAGCTTTTTCCCTTCTTTTTGCATGTTCCCCATCTGTCTGGTCCTTCCTTCCGCCCATTAGAAATTCCTGTCGTTCACCTTGGTTCCTAATGAAAGAATAGCCCATCAGGGTACCATGGTAATTTCCCTGGTCCAAACGTGGTCAAACATGGTCAATGACAGTTTATAAAATATTTTGATGAGTTAAAATAAAAATTATATCAAAAGATTAGGTAATAAAATGTTTAAGGAATAAAAGTTAAGATAAATTAACTTTAGGGGTAATATTGTAAATTTTGGAAAGTTATGGGGTTTGACCATAAAAGGCTGGTCAAACTTGGGTATGTTTTGGTAATTGACCAAAAGTATAAAAGAATTTAATTAAGGAAGACTTTGGAAGAAAATAGAAATAAAAATAACAAGTTTAGAACTTATTATGATTAAAATAGGGATTAAGAGAAAACTATGGGTTAGTAATGTAAATAACACATTTTTATGTGTTTAGAAGGTTAAGGAAATTAAATAAAGAATTTAGAAACAAGTTGTAAAAGGAACAGAGTTAAGGCGGGGTTAAACGAGACCCGTATATAACTTAAGGTATACGAGGGGTATACCCGTAATTTAATAAGTATAGGAGAAATCAATACTTAATGTATTTTAAAGAAAATACAAGTTATATTGGAAAAATAAATAAATACGTATTGATATGGAGTATCATATGGACGTATACGTAAATTTTGGTATACATGGAAAATACCCGTATACGTGAATAGTACCCGTATACATGAATAGTAAATACGTATACACGAATAGTAAATACGTATACATGAATAGTAAACACGTATACATGAATAGTAAATACATATACGTGAACAGTAAAATACGAGATGTATACGTGAATAGTGAAATATGGCGAATAGTAAAATACGAGGCCATATAAATGAATTAATGGTGGCCACGGTTCCGGTTCCACCGGTTCCGGTTCCGGTTCCACCGGTTCCGATTCCGGAAAATGTGTATTCGGATTCGGAACCGGTCCTGGGCGGTTCCGGGGCGGTTCTGGTTCCGGTTCCGGAACTCTGTATTCGCTTCGGATTCGCTCAAATCAACGGTTCCGACCGGTTCCGGAGCGGTTCCGGTTCCGACCGGTTCCAGAGCGGTTCCGGTTCCGACCGGTTCCGGGGCGGTTCCGACCGGTTCTGGAAAGATTCGATCGGCTCCAGTTTCTTAGTTTTAACTCCGATTTTTGATCCGTTTGCGCACACACGTTGCTCTTTTCGTCCACTTTACTCCTAGCTAGGTTATTCCTCAAGTTTATAATTTTAAATGTGTAAGAACCAAAGACTTAAATTTTGGTATTGAATTTGCAAAATTAAAGAGCAAAGTGGATTTTATTATATGATTCACTGCCTCGTTAAAACCTTATTAGGTAAAAACCCATTGGGAAACTCTAATAAGGAAAAAGAGTACAGCTACTAATAGGTTACATGATTTCAATTTGGAAGTCTTAAAATATTACATGGAAAGAAAGTAATACTAATACATTCTAAAAGATTGCAATACAAAATAGAAGTTCTAAGTGGTGATTCCAACGGTAACTTCGACCGGTTCCGGGGCGGTTCCGGATCCGGTTCCACCGGTTCTGATTCCGGTTCCGGTTCCACGGTTCCGAATCCGATGCGAATCCAGGCGGTTCCGGGCGGATCCAGTTCCGGTTCCGGTCCCGGTTCGGTCCCGAATCTCAAAACTTGTATTCGGATTCGATTCGCAAGGGGGCGGTTCCGGTTCCGAATCGGTTCCGGCCCGGCTCCGGCCGGTTCCGGTTCCAATCAGTTCCGGGTAGATTCGCCGGTTCCGGGTAGATTCGGATTCGATGGCCACCATTAAAATGAATAGTAGAATACAAGACCGTATAAATGAATAGTGAAATACGGATGAATGGGGAAAAGTACAAAAACCTAATACAAGGTCCGTATAAGTCTAAAGTTGCTAACTGTACAACTAAATAACTGCTAACGACGTTAGTAGGTTAATGAATTAGAATTGAGTTTAAAAACGCTCCTAAATGAACAAACCCGTTTAACGGTATACTATTATACCCGGGTTAACCTAGGAAGAGGTTTAAGTTGAAAAGAGAACCCAATTAGTTCTAAGACACAGGATACTAATACTAGTTCTGGTTACAGATCTAGATAGTTGGAGGCGTTCGGCGGATTAGGCGAACGTGGGATTAAGAGCTAGCCAATCTCCGGTGTACGATATGGAATTCTTGTAGCCTGTTTGCTAACGAGGTCTACCTCGGTTTGTGTGCTATGTGTTATTATGATACGACCAAACAGGATTAAGCATGAAACTGATTTACTGTATTGTTATTGTGTGTCCATTGCACACTAACACGACTTGATTCAGAGCTTTTTCATTAACTATGTTTAGTAACAATTGTATAAGGTTATAAATACTCCAAGTTGTTAGTACGTTAATACCGAGAGAGGTTTAACTAACCAGTTGTCAACGAAACTTCAACTAACTAGAACTTGGGGGAAGAGGAATCCGGGACTGACTCCGGTCATGCATGTTTAGGTTAGGAGGTCGGCATCTATATCAGATCTGTCTTCCGCATATGGCCCGTCTACGACTTGTCGCCTAGGGTCGACAAACAGACCCGACCATCTCGAGTGAACAGTTCGAGGTGGGAGGCAAATTCAGGAGGCGCGGGAGGGTCAAGCCTACACCCCTCATAACTTAAGAATTTATGTTTATTAATCCAATGGAGCTAATAACTCATTGGCTAGGGTTACCTTGACCCGACAAGAATAAACAGTTCAGTTAGAGAACAACCAGTTCTTTTAAGAGAACGGTTGACACTTATAAGGTATGGTCAAACACGAGAACTAAACAATTCTCAGGCCTCAGGAGTTAGGAATCTAACTTACTCATTAATGGGCGTCCATTACGACGTTTGATTTATTTGAGTTGTGAATGTTTCACATAAATGTGTTGTTTGTTATCGTACTTCTTATTATTATTTGTATGAATAATCAACTTCATGTATATGACAAAGTAGTCGTGTGTAGCCCTGTTAGCTTGTGGGCTGCACGTTTTCTTTACCAGCCATGTGCTGAGCCCCTTGGGGCCTGTGATTTAAACTTTACAGGTTGGTGTCAGACGAGGACTCAACCTGAGAGTAGGAGCGGGTAGAGTACTTCGGGTTGCTTTTACATTTGTTACACGAGTTGTGCATGTACACTCGTTTAGTAATTGATAAGATGTTAGTATGATGTATTAGGATATGAGATACTCGGTATAAGTTGTGGTTTATGATTTGTATTGTATAGATGCTCGAGTAATTATCCGGTTTGTCAGACCGTGACTTGTAAGAGAATAGGCTTAGTTAGTCACGTGGGTGACTAACGGCGGTAACACCAATTTAGTAGAACTTTTCCGCTGCGTTGTTAATGTACGAGATGGACTTAGGGCGACGATCATTGTATTTGGAGATGGGGTGTTACAAAAGTGGTATCAGAGCGTAGTTATGCTCTGATGACTGGAAATTACCGAGCTTAGGAACTTTAGACTTTGGGATAAGGGTTGAGTGTTAGTGCGAGAGGTGTGTTAGTTAGGATTCCCCGATGTGTATCGGATATCTATAATACCTGACCCGCCCTCCGCGCCCCTGGTTCTAAGATACCGGAAATGAGCGCCAGAGAGATGACAAGCTTTCTCTTACTCGGGAAAACCCGATTTGGCAATTACTTAGCATTATGCAATACGAGAAGCACCTCGTTATGCAATAGTCTTTCAAGACTTGAAGGTCCTAGTTGGAGCACAACGTTGAAACAGGCGCTACCAGCGGAATCCTACCAATGAGAGAATAATAATTACCAGCAACTTGGATCGACATGCTATGCAGTCGATATAACCCCTCCATACCAGTAAGAAGGAAAGCACTACGAGTGCAATGAGAGTACAAGAGAAGTGAAATAAACACCGGACAACAGTCCAAGGGAGCAAAACAGTGGGATAATACCACGCAAGAGCACAGGGACTACCTAAAAGTCAATTATGCAGCGGCTAACTCCAAACTTATACAAAAACAAAAAGGGGGTTGCAAAGACTTAACTGCAACAGCTCAGACGACTACGAATGCATATGCAAGTCATACTCCAAGATAGGACTACGACGTAGTGCCTAAGGAGAGTCAATACTCGATAACCACGACGAAGGTGTGGAAACGAGAGTGAGAACCAAGGCGAAAGCGAAAGAAAAAGGGTCCCCTCAGAAAGAGGAATACCCTGATAAGTAACTATACTATCAAAAGTAGTCAGGAAGCTGCCCAGATAATCAATTAACCAAAGCCAAAAAGGGCAAAGAAGGAGTCCCATGGACTACCACCTACATGGAGTTTAGGAGAATGTACCATTGCCGACGTACACAGTACTGATAGCCCATCTTGCATGGCGCACTTGCCTTGGCAAGTGTAACGCCCCGGTATACCACCACCATTTACTTAGTTTTTTTTTTAAAAAAAAAATTCTTTAGTGACATGCTTTAACTGAAATAACAACTTATATTATACATGCGTCAGTCTTTTTTTTACAAAAGGTCCCCTAATACTATCACCGGGGGTTACCGCCACACTTACTAAACACTAGTAAGTGTATGGCTACTACCACCACCACCATAACGTTAGCTATCTTACATTGCTATTCTACTACCAAAAGAGTGACACAACCAACCCGTCACTTTACACCTTAGTACCAAAAGACCCCTTCCAGCCAACTACTATGTTAGCTCCTACTCCTATCTTACACCAAAAGCAAGGGGTATCAAAGACTATTACATCACTAGTATCTAACACGGGACTATTTCCATATACTCGTACACAGTGGAAACATCATGAGTGATAGACTGACTGGTGCCATTCTCCGGGTGCCTAAAACCTTGTATCTTCTTGTTCCACTCCTCATATACTATCTCGATGACCCCAGGCTGAATACTCCTACGATAGGTGACAAACATGAAAATATAGAAAGTATCGGTGGACTCGTCCTCAGTAAAAACTGAGTAACACTACCACACCCCGTAAAAACTTATTTTCTCTTTAAAACCTTTGTTTCCAACAAATATTAACAAATATAACAAATCAGAATAGATCACACACCATTTACCTATACCAAGAATTATCAAGAGATAATTAATATCATATACAAGATATTTCCAAATGAAGTCCACTGATAAGTGCAAAACATATAGACTTATTAAGGTTTAATCACCTTATTAATTGCATCATTTTTAGTAATGTTTCGCACTTATCTAGGGTTTTTCCTATAATTGTGTTGTTATATTAACTAATGTATTATATGTGTTGAAATGTAGGAAAAATGACAAACAAAGACATATATTAAGGATTAAAAAAAAAGATCTCACGCGCGAAGCACGCATGTATGTTCCGCCTCCTCAGTACCACCTCCTTATCAGGCGGACAACAGAGAGGCGACCGCCTCATATCGGGCGGACGTCACAAAGGCAACCGCGAGGCGGACAACACAGAGGAGACCGCGAGGCGGTCAATACAGAGGCAACCGCCCAATAAGGGGCGGTCAAGACAGAGGAGACCGCTAGATAAGTGGCGGACACGTGTAAATGTGTAGGAAATCAACCGGTTATCTTCTTCGCCGACTCGCTCTCCAACTTGACTGCCTTATCGTTTAAGCAGTCGGCGCCTACCAGAAATCACGCACGCATTGCAGCCCTGTCCCCTGCGCAATCAATGAGCTGCAATCAATGGGGAGCTGCAATCATCGAGCTCAATCAATGAAGCTGCTGCTCTGCTTCTTCTTCCTCTATAAATACAACGCTCGAACACCACCAATCGATCCACGACCACTTCACCACCATCTCATTTCTCTTCTCCCGCCTTCTCCATTTTATTTATTTTACAGTCCACCAAATTCACCTCTAGCCCTACGTACACAAAATAGCAGAGTGAGACGGAGTGATTACGGATGATTTCTATTACTCTCGTCACTATCTATCTATTTAATATGTTAGGCTAGTTTACGTTTACTCTGGGAATAGTTATTATGTATCTGTATTAATTATGCAATATTTCTACTGGTTTATTTATATACAGTTTGTTACGCTTAAAGGTTATCACGCACCTTTTTAATAAATGTCATGAGTTTATTAAATTGCTTCCCTAAGTCTATTTTGATTAGACCAGGTGATAAATAGACAGGTTAATTAAGCCGTAAAACTGGAGGAAACTTGTTATGATTTAATAAGTTAGTATTCAGTTGCAAATGTAATTCCTCAATACTCCTCTGCCGTTCACAGGCTTTTGCTTGAACCTTGATTAGAACCTTGCATTACAGGTGAACGAGTTCTTATGAGGCTATGACTTAGTCCTTAAGATAATTACAGGAACCTTGCCAAATTATTAAACCAGTAGAGATAGCTTAATTATGCAGATTATATTAACCTGACCCAGAGTTCCATTTTATTTATCTGTCAACTTAGTTTAATTTATCTTTTCTTTTTATTTATTTTACAAGTCAATTAATCCACCCCCTTTTTGTGACACGCTTAGGTACTATTATATGTACATTAGTCCCACGGTTCGACATCCGGTTGCTTACATTTTCACTATACTACTGCGACCGGGATTTATTTGCAGCCCGACGTTATTTTTGGGTTTTAATTTCTTTCTTTTCTTTTAATTTAACACCAGTTTAACCACTCACAAATACACGTCTGCAAAATGGCGCCGCTGCCGGGGACTAGATTTATTCTAGTTCCTAAGCCCCGGATTATTCACCTGTTAATTATAAATATTTTGTTCTCTTATTTCTGTTAATATTATTGTTAATATTAATTATCTTCTATATTTTGTTAATAATAATTATCTAATAATATGTTAATATCATTTGGACAATTGGACACCTGACTTTGGCCATCTAACTTCGGACTTCTAACTTCTAACATCTAATTACTAACTCTTATATTATTGTCATTTAATTTCCATTGTATACTAACTGCTAACTTTAAATTTCTGTCATTTCTTTCCATTGTCTCTAACTCCTAACTTTTAATATTCTGTCTACTAATTACTAACATTTAATTTTTTGTAAATTTAATTAGTAACTCTTAATTTATGTCATTTTTATTACTAACTTGTTATTTTATAACTTTGTTAATCTGTTATTTTCGTTAAACTCAAAAAAAAAAAAACGAAGGAACCAACCGCCTCGCGGACGCCTCACTCCTGGTCCGCCAGATATCAAGCGGACTCCACCCACGCGACCGCCTCGCGGACGCCTCACTCTTGTCCGCCACCTACCATGCGGACGCCACACACACAACCGCGAGGCGGTCATGCTTCAGAATAGGAAAAAAAAAGAGCTGAACGCTGCGTTTTCCATTCCAGTTCTTCCCCAATTCATTTTGATCTCGAACGAGCCGCAGCGAAGAACACAGCCCTCGCGCGAATCTCCCTCCTCTTCAATTCAACACAACTTCCTCAATTCTCCACCAAATTACGCAAGGTTAGTACCGAAATCTTTGTTTTTCAATTCTTAACGTTTCTATAGTTTCAAATCCACAAATAATGAACTACACTAGCAGAAATTAAGGACTGAACTTTCGAACCCTAGGTCGACCCGTTCGAAAATTCGAGCTTAATATGCGATTTTTGTCTCAGATTCTTCTTCTATAAATCATAATATACATACACAAGGTTAAGTCTACACTGAATATACTTAAATTTGTCGTTTTGGATGAATTTCAAATTTAGGTATATGTAGATACGAGACTTGCTATGTTAAAATAGCACTCTCCAATTGTATTATGCCTTGTTTTATTAAACGAATGAATTTATGATTATAGGTTGTTATATGTGGATTTAGGCTGATAACGGTATTAAATTACCTTGCGTTTGACTGAATTAATTGTGGAGAATCATAGATTTTTAGGGGAGGTTCTGTCGATTTTTCGACAGAATTTATGTTGTATAATTATTCTGTTTATATTTCATATTATTTGTTCTTCTTGTTTTCTATTTTTGTTAATATTACTAAAATGTTTATGTCAAATATTAATGCTTTGTTAATAATATTAATTTTTATGTTGTTTTTAATATTAATATTTATGTTGCTATTAATATTAGTTTTTATGTTGCTTTTTGTTTATTAATTTTGTTAACTCTTAATGTTTTTATTTTATGTAGTACTTTATTATGTTGTGTACTAACATTTTGTAGACTTATACTGTTTAAACCTTATCAAACTTCTGGAAGGTAACAGTCCGGTTTGCTTCATGTTTTTATTTTATGTTGTACTGTATTATTTTTGCTTAAAGTTTTTATGCCTAATTATTTATGTTTATCATATTTTTATTTTCTTTTTGGTGCCACTTGAGTTCTGCTGGCTATATATGATTTTCTTTTCAGAATAAATATTCGAACATATAGCTGAACTCGCCTATGGGAGCAACCTCAGTTGCTCTAGGAATTCGATACCTTTGGTTGAACACTTGCGCGAACTCAAGTGTGAGGAACGTCTCACCCCTACCAAAGCTTAAGTGTGAGGAAGGGTACCTTCCTCAATCTACGATACAAGGGGAGTTTCAGTTCTTCCTTTATTTTATTAATGTTCAACCTATATTTAATCCTTTATGAGTCTGTCATAATTTGAAAGGTCATTTTCTTGATTTTAATTCAGAACAATGAGGACATTGCTCCTCTTAAGTGTGAGGAAGGAGAGACCTTTCCCTGAAATTATGACAGTTGTTCGATAATGCCACACTCGCTTTTTGCTACTCTAAACTGCCTATATAAAAAAAAATTGAAAAATGGGATAAATAATTGTAGAAGTGTCTGAAATTATGCCAAGTGACAACTGAAAGGTAGTTTTATTTCAAGGAGTTTGTATAAAATTATTTTCCTTCAAAATACTCTATTTTTACTCGAAAAATGATAGATCTGCTGATTGTAAAAACCAATTTAGTTTAGCTTGGGATTATGGAAATATGTGGAAAGTCAAGGAAAGAAAAGGATAAAGACAAGGTACTCCGCTGTTTATGAATTTTTCTAACCAAAAACAGGCCTCGTCTATCCGGTTATTAAGTTCTTTGGGGTGCTTTAACACCTATCTACCTAAGGTCTCATGATCTGGGATAGAAGACCCAACACCGCTACAAGGATAGAGAGAAAAGTCTGGGGTACAGAAAAATAATGCAGTTCAAAAAAAAATTATATATAAAAAATAATATGTGCTTTGTATATACAAATTGCACATTCAAAAAAAAATGTGTAAATATAAATTGCAATTTATATTTATGAACATGAGTATGTGGTGTTGAAAGGTATTGCGGAATAAGGCATTACTTCACACCCCTTGTCATCCCGGGTAAGTGAATTGAAATTGGTTGAAAATCCCAGGTTAATCTAACTTGTTTTCTGCAGTCTAGTTTTTCTATGCTTTTATTAAATTGTTCTTCTTCACTGTTTATAAAACCTACTTCTAAGAGCAGAATTATTCTTTCAATTGTCACTTTGTCTAAATTCCCTTCTACACTTATTTAATCTTGTTTTATTATTATGGCTTAGAGATAATTATATTCCTTATTTGCTTGAGGACAAGCAAAAGTCAAGTGTGAGGAAGTTTGATAAGTGCAAAACATATAGACTTATTAAGGTTTAATCACCTTATTAATTGCATCATTTTTAGTAATGTTTCGCACTTATCTAGGGTTTTTCCTATAATTGTGTTGTTATATTAACTAATGTATTATATGTGTTGAAATGTAGGAAAAATGACAAACAAAGACATATATTAAGGATTAAAAAAAAAGATCTCACGCGCGAAGCACGCATGTATGTTCTGGCTCCTCAGTACCGCCTCCTTATCAGGCGGACAACAGAGAGGCGACCGCCTCATATCGGGCGGACGTCACAAAGGCAACCGCGAGGCGGACAACACAGAGGAGACCGCGAGGCGGTCAATACAGAGGCAACCGCCCAATAAGGGGCGGTCAAGACAGAGGAGACCGCTAGATAAGTGGCGGACACGTGTAAATGTGTAGGAAATCAACCGGTTATCTTCTTCGCCGACTCGCTCTCCAACTTGACTGCCTTATCGTTTAAGCAGTCGGCGCCTACCAGAAATCATGCACGCATTGCAGCCCTGTCCCCTGCGCAATCAATGAGCTGCAATCAATGGGGAGCTGCAATCATCGAGCTCAATCAATGAAGCTGCTGCTCTGCTTCTTCTTCCTCTATAAATACAACGCTCGAACACCACCAATCGATCCACGACCACTTCACCACCATCTCATTTCTCTTCTCCCGCCTTCTCCATTTTATTTATTTTACAGTCAACCAAATTCACCTCTAGCCCTACGTACACAAAATAGCAGAGTGAGACGGAGTGATTACGGATGATTTCTATTACTCTCGTCTCTATCTATCTATTTAATATGTTAGGCTAGTTTACGTTTACTCTGGGAATAGTTATTATGTATCTGTATTAATTATGCAATATTTCTACTGGTTTATTTATATACAGTTTGTTACGCTTAAAGGTTATCACGCACCTTTTAAATAAATGTCATGAGTTTATTAAATTGCTTCCCTAAGTCTATTTTGATCAGACCAGGTGATAAATAGACAGGTTAATTAAGCCGTAAAACTGGAGGAAACTTGTTATGATCTAATAAGTTAGTATTCAGTTGCAAATGTAATTCCTCAATACTCCTCTGCCGTTCGCAGGCTTTTGCTTGAACCTTGATTAGAACCTTGCACGTTCTTATGAGGCTATGACTTAGTCCTTAAGATAATTACAGGAACCTTGCCAAATTATTAAACCAGTAGAGATAGCTTAATTATGCAGATTATATTAACCTGACCCAGAGTTCCATTTTATTTATCTGTCAACTTAGTTTAATTTATCTTTTCTTTTTATTTATTTTACAAGTCAATTAATCCACCCCCCTTTTTGTGACACGCTTAGGTACTATTATATGTACATTAGTCCCACGGTTCGACATCCGGTTGCTTACATTTTCACTATACTACTGCGACCGGGATTTATTTGCAGCCCGACGTTATTTTTGGGTTTTAATTTCTTTCTTTTCTTTTAATTTAACACTAGTTTAACCACTCACAAATACACGTCTGCATCCACCACCACCACCACCCACCCTATGTCCTTAAGTGTGCACACCCCCTATTGAAAACTTCTGCCCAATAGGAGTAGATCATAGTGGCAGCTCCGATTCATTAGTAGGAGCTTATATTGTTGCCGGAACATCGGCTTGGCCTTAAATGCTCTCACAAGAGGCATAGCCTTAGGATAACCATGATATCAACATCACACAATACTTTCCACCACCACCACAAGAGGTTATCCTTAAACACATTTACAAACCATGAGTAAGATATCATAAACAAGCTTTACACAAGCAACACAAGTAGTAGTTCACACATCAAGCTCACCCACTTGTAAAATCACCTTAATACCACCATAACAACACCATTCAAGCTTCAATAAACCAGAGAATCAAACTATTTCCAAGAAACCACCTTAGAAAGCTTAATGAAATACCCCGGTATTAAAAACAGTGATTAATTAGGCTAATTAAATATTTTAAAGCTTAATTAGCCCTAAATAAATATGTAGGAACGGTTCCCGAAGAAAACGGATTCGTAAAACGAGTTAAAAACGCAAACGAGCTTTAAAACGCGTTTAATTCGAAAAGACGAAAAACGACCCGGGCTATTAATTCATGTGGACCGGTTTAATTAATAAGTGTACACCCATTAATAGCTTGTTAGCTATTAAGTGATAACAAGACAAACAAATAAATAAAGTAAGTAAATAGTATAAAGTGAAAGTAAAATAAAGAGCTTACCTTCTCACCTCCTTCTCCTTCATTCACGATTTGCCCATTACGTTGAAACTCCTTCTTCTTCCTCTGTTAGTCGCGACACCAACAGCACCTCACCCTCATCTTGTCTCCCTCTATCTAGCTCATTTCTCCACCGAATCACACGAAATTGGTACCGTTGAACTCGTCTCGGTGAGAGCTTCGATCTCCACCCATCAAAGTTTCGTTTCCTCCGTTTTCATCTCCATCGACCTGGGAGCTTTTGGAGCTTGAAGAGTGATTTCAACTCTCCTTCTCTTCTCTTAGTGCCTAAGGTATATATAAGCAAGTATTTATACCATTTCAAGCTTATTCTACCATTGTGAGACTTTTTCCCTCACGTGGAAGTTTTCCCCCTCATTTCAGTCGAGCCGTGAGTTTTTGTGGGTGTTGGAAAACTTCTCCAAGTGATTGCCAATCCAACTATTTTGGTTCTCCAAGGTAAAATCTAGGTTGAACTTTGTAAACTAGCTCTTAAAGTATATATTAGGTTTTGTGGAGGAAAGTGAATTGATTGTGTATGTGTGATGGGTTGCGGTTGTAGTTGGCAATCCAAGGCCTTGTGTGGTGTGGAAAAACAAGAGGAGAAAGAGGGAACAGATAAAGAGGAGAAGGGGAGTGTAAACTGAAAGTGAAACAAGGTAAAAAGCTTACCTTGTATCGGTTTTATTCCTTGTGAAATTGATGTTTGTTGAATAAATAACTTTGAGTTTTGTAGTCTTGGTACTACAATGTTGATAGTTTGAACAGATGTTTAATGTGTGAGTGTGCAAATAGAAGTTAAGTTGTTTTTTTATATATGTGAGCAAATGGGATTTTGTTGTGTATATGTTTAAACAAACAGGTGGGAGAGTGGGTTGTCAATTTTGTAGTGTGGTGAAAATGATTAGAGAAGTAATAGGTGCTGTCAAATTCACCTAGGATGGATGGTTGAGTGTTCTGTTTTTAAGAAGAAATAGGTTGTTTAAAGGTTAGTTGAGTGGTTTAAGTTTGGGAACCTAACTAAGAAAGAAGAGTGTGCTTGATGGTTTTTAGTGCCCTTGAGTGTTAATGGAGAAAACAGTATGCTTTGGTGTGACAAAATTCTAGGAGAACCTAGTCAAATTTTGGAAATGAAAAAGGAGTTTTGGTTATAAAAAGGATGTTTGGATATGATGTTTGTGTGGAGGAAATGTCCGGTATGTGGTTAGAATAGGCATGAAACATCACTTGGTAACCTAAGGAGAAGATGCTATAAGTGTCGGAAGTTTTGGAGAAATTTGGCTAAGTGTTAAAGGCTTGGGAAGTGAGATTTTGCCTTGTCCGAACTTCCGTCCGGACATGGAAGTTCGGACAGGCTCTGTTGGTTAGGAATTTTTCACCCTCGAACTGTCCGAACTTGGAAGTCCGGACACAAGTTCGGACGTACCTACTTCGGCCTTAGAATTATCCTCGAACTGTGTCCGAACTTGGAAGTCCGGACACATGTTCGGACGCATGGATTTCTGTCTTAAATTCTTCTCGACTCATGTCCGAACTTCCGAAGTCCGGACACAAGTTCGGACATGCGTCTGTTTTCAGTTAAAGTCACGGCTTGTGTCCGAACTTGGAAGCTCGGACACAAGTTCGGACCAGACCAGAAATAAAAAAAAATAGCTTTAAATGGTTTAAAAGCTAGGGAATGGTTTGGTAATGATATTATAGGTTAATTAGCACTGACTAATGACATGTGAAGGTCATTAAGAGCTTAAACAAGACTAAGAGAAATGTGAAACATGAACTTGTGAGATTTAAGCTTGAAACTAATGACTAAGTGAGTAAAGTACGGGAAACGTTAGTGGAGTAACGTGTTAGGTTAATTATGGTTAATTGACCTCCCGAATTAATGTATGTTATAGGACTTGATTAGTTGGACTCCGAGAGAGTAAGTCAACGGGCAAGATACGACGGTGAACGGTATGGTTTTCTCATGCCCTGTATCCTAACTTGGTTACTCTGATTTGTGTGTTGTGTGTTTATGTGCAATCACCTAATCAAGATTATGCATGAATGATTAAAGTATTACCTTGTATATTGTGTGCTTGGCCTTGCACCCAATGAACTATGTCTTGTAAGACTAGTTTGTATAATTCATGAAATGTTTGAATAGGAAGAAATCATGTGTTTGAGATGCTCTCACTAACACACTAACCTTCTGACTCACCTAACCTGGAAACGGTAACTGATGAGAGGAGACCGATAGAGTGTCGGCCACGCGTGAGAATGAGGAAGCAAGAGAGATTGCTTACCGAGTTCTGGCCTAACCTTCCCACCATGGTTCCGAACCGTAAGGTCGCAGCCCGGGGAAGTAAGCCAAACCTGAAGCCCGGTGGTGAGTTGTGGTGTGTATGCTACTTCTCTCTGCCCGGAGGTCACCCGACTTAACTGAGTAATTATTTCATGAGATAAATAATGGTTAAGTGTGGATCATGCCTTGTGCGAGAAATATGATCAAGAGATAAGAGTTATGAGCATCCGTCTAACCCGGATGAGAATTTGGCTAACACGAGATGGGGTGTGAATCTTGAGGGAGAACCTCAAGGCCTCAGTGACCAATATGTGGGGGACTTGTAATGTTTCCATTGTTGTGATTTACTCTGTGTGTGGGTATTATTATATGTGGATATTTGTTGTTGTTAATAGCATGCTTGTTGAATAATAATGAACCGCATGTTGACGACCAAGTAGTTAGCGTACCCTCGCTAGTACGCGGGGTATGCGATTACCATATGCAGCTTTAGCTGAGCCCCTACGGGCACCATTTTTCCTATTCTTACAGGTACACGAGACGGTTGCTAGTTACGGAGTCCGAGACGTTATGCTTTTGGTTGTTAATAGTAGATGGGGCGGTGTACCGAGTTGTACACGGGCTCGTAGCCCTAGTATAGTCGGTGTACTATGTGGTACACCTGTTGCTTTTGTTAGGGAACATGGAGTAGTTGACCATAAACTTGTATTCTTTTGGCGGGCTGTGAGCCCTGTGTAAATACTCTTAGCACTCGGTAATCAGTGTTGTAAGTTATTATGTTGGTATTTCTTTTATCAGACCGGGACTGTAAGTTGCAGTGTGGACCCGGTAACCATATGGGTGGTTATCGGTATTGTATCACCCTCGGTAGTTAGAGTTTTCCGCTGCGATTAGTTTAATGACCGTGACGTTTAGACCGGGTATAGAGTTCTTGTCGTATGGGGTGTTACAAAAATGGTATCAGAGCGAAGCCTCGCTCTGATAGAAAGAAATACGAGTGTAGTGATTACCGAGTTAGGAAACCTAACCCTGAATTACCGTTTAAGTTAACGAATACCCTTAACGTCTATAATGGCGATACAGATGCTTAAACTCTAGACCGTTTGGTCGCATCACCTGATGTAAATTGTTAATGGTTCAGATGTCCGGAAGAGGACGAGGTCGACCTCGAGGGGGGGCTGCTGAGGAGCCAGAACCGCAGACGATAGCCGAGATCGTCGCGGCTACGGTAGCGATGCTACCACAGGTTATTGCAGCTGTGCAGCAGACACAGCAGACTCAGCAGACACAGGCTGAGCCACCCCCACCCCCACCACCCAGAGAGACGAATTGGGTGAAAGCTGTAGCTGACTACGACCCGCTTGCTTCCAGGGTGAGAGCGATCCAGCTAAGCTCGAGGCTTACATCTCCGAGATGGAGACGGCCTTCGAGACCCTCGAGACTCCTGCTGGAGTGAGGGTGAGAATAGCTGCCTATTATCTGAAGGGTGCCGCTATGGACTGGTGGAAGCTAGTCAAGGGCGAGCACGTCGCCGACCCTGCATTCGACTGGAATGCCTTCACTGCTCTTCTACGTTCCAAATACTACCCCGAGCATGTGAAGACAAAGAAGCGGCTCGAATTAGATGCTCTGAAGATGACGGATAAGATGACCGTCGACGAGTATTATACCACCTTTACTTCTATCCTTCGACTTCTACCCGACCTCGGGTATACCGGTCAGGTTTTGGTCGACCGCTTCTATGGCGGCCTGAGCCATCGCCTCCGGTATGGCATGGGATACACCCGGTTCACCTCTCTGCAGGTAAACGACGGTTTGAGTTTTAATGCCATAGTCAATACAGTTAGTGCTCTTCTTGTGTAAGAATACCAACTAATGTCCTATTATCAGGAGTGTTACCATGCCGCATCGAGAGTTGAGATTACCGTCCAGCTAAGGGACGAGGAGAATGCGCAGAAGCGCAAGATCAGCAACAAGGGTTCTGGCTCTGGGGAGCAGACCCAAGGAAAAGGATGGGGAAAGAAGAAAGGGAAGTACTCCCACCCGACCCAAACCCAGAAGACTACCACTGAGGAGAGCGGTGCCCATGCTGAGAAGGGCAAGGCAGCTGAGCCACTACGGCTCGCCTATTCCGCGCCGATAGCAGCGAAACCGCTGAGGTCTCACCCACCTAAGGGTAAGCTTCTCAAAACCGCACTTGTGTGTTCCTAGCTTAGTATACCGAATTTGCTAACTCTCAATGCTTCAGGTTCTGGATCTGGCTCGGGCAAGGGCAACTCTGATGGACGGGCCTACAGTTGCAAGTACTGCAAGAACGACCACCCCGGCACAGATTGCCAGGGAAGAGAGGTCAGGTGCTATAGCTGCCACAAGATGGGGCACCGTGCCTATGAGTGTCCTGCCAAGAAGGGCAACAGCCAGGAGTTCAAGCAGAGAGAGGGCAAAGAGGTAGCAGCTGGTGATACCAGACCCAGTATGGCCAGCAGGGGCAGGGACCTAGAGGTGCTCCGAAAGGTGCACCGCAGAGACAGTCCGCCCTTCACATCATAGATCGCTCAGAGGGAGCTGGTCAGAAGACCGGTTCAGGTACTTTCACACACCTTTAATCCTTGAGAGCATGACTACAGTCTTAATTACCTGCATCAGTGAATGACATAGAACTAACATAGTTAGAGTGAATTGACTAACAAGATCAGAACTTATAAGTTGAACTCACCACTTAGGGACCTTCCACATCTGCTATCCTATACCGACTGAACCGACCCTTGAAGAGTCCGACATCACCACACACACACACACCACAATCGACAAGTGTCAGGTTATCCGCCCAGGTATGTTATTATTAGGGGATACCTGACACCCGAAGCACAAATTGCCATTCCGATGCTGCAACAAACTCGGAGCAAGCCCAGGAGGATTTTACACACCAGAATACCCCGGTGGAGCAACAATGAAACTAAAAATGATGTGCATGGGGAAGGAGTGGAATCCTTACACCCGCACCTACCACAAGCAACGAGCAGATGAGAAGCAACCACCTAAAATACCTGGAGAATTCCAAACGGTTTACACAAGCCGTAGGAAATTGCACAACAGCTTGAAGCTGATCCCGTACCTGCACTTGAAGCAGATATTTGTATTGTTAACTTCTACCAAGAAGGAGGACGACTTGGTTTACACCAAGATAAGGACGAGACAGCGGAATCCCTTGAAAAGGGATGCCCGTAGTGTCTTGGTCCATCGGTGACGACGCCGAATTCCTGTTGGCGAGCAGAAGCATGCAACGCGCGGAGAAAATTATCCTTAGGTCAGGAGATGTCTTGGTCATGGGTGGTGAGTCGAGGATGCTGTATCACGGTATCAAGAGGATCAAGTTGAATACGGCACCATCGACTGTGATTAATGCCACGCACATGAAACCAGGGCGCCTGAACCTCACCTTTAGGAAATATTAGTTATGTAATTCCATGTAATATCTTAGTAATGTTGCAACCAAACACCATGTGTACCATGAATGGTTTTTAATAAAGCAGTGTTCTTTATCAATCTTTCCACTTGCATTTTACCATCGAACTCATAAAGCTTATGAATAATAGGACGTGGACTCGGTACGGAAGGTCGCCTGAGTATACTTACTGAGGCACAGGCCGGTGAAAGCGGCACGATCCTCACGGGGACCTTTCCGGTTAATGGCATTGATGCCTCCGTGCTATTCGACTCCGGCGCCACCCACACCTTTGTCTCGCCGTCATTCGCGAGAAGGTTGGGGCTAGATACGGTTGAGTTACCTGACTTTATGGTGACACTCCCGTCGAAGGAGCGAGTGCGTTGCACGAAGTACTACCGAGATGCCACCATCCGAATCAGGGGCGAGCATTTCCCCATATCCTTCATCGAATTCAGTGGTCTTGGCTTCGACTTGATAGTTGGGATGAATTGGTTGGAGCGGCATAAGGGGAGAATCCTTTGTGCCGAGCATAGATTGCTGCTCAGGAGTCCGTCTGGGGTTGCAGTTTCATACCGCCAGAGGCCTAGAGAGCCTTCGACTAGAGTCATCACCGCCATGGCCATGTACCGAGAGCTCAGAAAGGGGCACGAGGTATTCCTTTGTTATGTGCAAGATCTTGAGAGAGACCCTGATTTCAGCACCGATATTCCGGTAGTGTCGGAGTTCCCGGATGTGTTTCCGAAGGAACTTCCCGGCATGCCACCTCAGAGGGAGGTTGAGTTTGAGATCGAGCTTTTGCCTGGTACCGGACCCATAGCCAGAGCACCGTACCGATTGGCACCGGCAGAGATGGCCGAGTTGAGAGTGCAGCTTCGAGATCTGCTCGACAAGGGGTTTATACGCCCGAGCGTATCACCCTGGGGAGCACCGGTCCTCTTCGTGAAGAAGAAGGACGGTAGCCTCCGCCTCTGCATCGACTACCGCGAGCTCAATGCGGTCACCATCAAGAATAAGTACCCTTTACCACGTATAGATGATCTGTTTGATCAATTGAAGGGAGCCTCTATATTCTCTAAGATTGATCTCAGATCCGGATACCATCAGATAGCCATCCGAGAGCAGGACATTGAGAAGACTGCATTCCGTACGAGATATGGCCACTATGAGTTTACAGTGATGCCATTCGGACTGTCGAATGCGCCTGCGAAGTTCATGGATCTGATGAACCGACTGTTCAGCGATCAGCTAGACACATCGGTTGTGGTGTTCATTGATGATATTCTGGTATATTCGAAATCCAGAGAGGAGCATGAGAGCCACCTGAGGCAAGTACTCGAGACACTCCGTTTGAACCAACTGTATGCGAAATTCTCTAAGTGTGAATTCTGGCTTGACCAAGTTTCATTCCTTGGTCATGTGATATCAAGCGCGGGTATCTCAGTCGACCCGGCTAAGATTGAAGCAGTTCGCTCTTGGCCTAGACCCAGGAATGTTTCCGACATCCGGAGCTTCCTTGGGCTAGCCGGTATTATAGAAGGTTCGTGAAGGATTTCTCAAGGTCGCCAAGCCTATGACAGCTTTGATGAAGAAGGACGCACAGTTTGTGTGGACCGATGACTGCGAGATTTCCTTTCAGAGCCTGAAGGACTCGTTGACCTCTGCGCCCGTCCTTACCATTCCTGAGGGTTCAGAGGGATTCGAAGTCTATTGTGATGCATCAGGCAGAGGCCTTGGATGCGTACTCATGCAGCACGGCAAGGTAGTTGCTTACGCCTCCTCAGCTGAAGAAGCATGAGGAGAACTACCCCACCCGACCTCGAGTTGGGAGCCATCGTCTTCGCATTGAAGATATGGCGGCATTATCTTTATGGGGTTAGTGTTACCATCTACTCCGACCACAAAGCCTGCAGTATTCTTCGCAGAAAGAGTTGAACCTCAGGCAGAGGAGATGGATGGAATTCCTTTCAGACTATGACATCGACCTTCAGTATAAAGAAGGGAAGGCGAATGTCGTGGCGGATGCACTGAGTCGTCGAGCACACTCGCTCCATTCGCTGCTCGCCTCTTCCAGCTTGGTTGAGGAGGTGCGAGATGCTCAGACGAAAGACCCATATATGAGTGAGATCAGACAGAGTATCATCGACGGCACATTCGAGCACCGGAAGTATGACTTCAGGCTCCACGACGATGGTTTGATTCGACTGAATGGCAGATTATGCGTTCCCCGAAGCAATGCTGAGCTGAGGGATCGCATTTTGCGAGAAGCCCACTGTTCCTTATTATCTGTCCATCCAGGAGCCTCTAAGATGTACAAAGGTATGAAGAGGTATTTCTGGTGGTCGGGAATGAAATCGGATGTGAATGAGTTTGTCTTGAGGTGCCTCACTTGCCAGAGAGTGAAGTTTGAGCACCGTCGACCTGGAGGAATGGTACAACCTATGCCGATTCCTGAATGGAAGTTCCATGATATATCGATGGATTTTGTTGTTGGACTCCCATCTGCTAGGGGAGGACTCAACATGATCTGGGTGATTGTCGATCGCCTTACCAAGGTGGCCCGCTTCATACCTATGAGGGACACTTGGAAGGTAGCAAAGCTTGCTGAGATATTTGATCGAGAGATTATTCGACATCATGGAGTTCCTAAGACGATTGTGTCTGACCGCGACACCAGGTTTCTCTCGAGATACTGGAGAGCCACACGTGAAGCGCTTGGTACCGAACTGAAGCTCAGTACAGCCTTCCACCCACAGACTGACGGTCAGACAGAGCGGACCATCCAGACACTGGAGGACATGCTGAGAGCATGCGCCTTAGATTTCCAGGGGAATTGGGTGGACAAGTTACATCTGATCGAGTTCTCTTATAACAACAGCTACCACGCTTCGATCAAGATGTCACCCTTCCAAGCCTTGTATGGCAGACCGTGTCGTACTCCTTTGTGTTGGGATGAATCCAGTGAGGCGGTCATTGTTGGACCGGAATACCTTGAGCAGATGCAATCTGAAGTGCAACAAATTCGAGCGAATCTGAAAGCGGCCCAGGATCGACAAAAGTCTTATGCCGATGTACGCCGACGCGACCTCGAGTTCGCTGTGGGCGATCAGGTGTTTTCTACGCGTCTCACCATGAAGGGCGTGTTCCGATTCGGTCAGAAAGGCAAGTTGAGCCCGAAATACGTTGGGCCTTATACGATCACGGAAAGGATCGGAGCTGTAGCTTACAGGTTAGCGTTACCTGCAGACTTGGGTCGTGTGCATGATGTCTTTCATGTTTCACAGCTCAAGAAGTATATAGCCGATCCATCTCATGTCTTAGAGCCTGATCACATATCCCTTGAGCCGACGATGAGGTACGTCAGACTCCCTTGCGCATCCTTGACACCAAGACGAGAGACACCCGCAACAAGTCAGTGCGGATGGTCAAGGTCTTGTGGTCGAACCACGACGTCGAGGAGGCACTTGGGAACTGAGGACGCCATGAGGGCGAAGTACCCGACACTGTTTGTAGACTAGATTGTCTGGTGTCGTGAGGGTACGGGGCGTACCCCTTTTAAGGGGGGTAGGACCGTTTTGTTTTAGCATTGCTTCGGGATAGCTTTGCTTGTGTGTATATGTTTACATTTGTTTGACACAGTGTAACAACCAGTGTATTGGTTGTAGTGTTGTTGGTGCTTGCAGTGTATTGCTTGCATGATGGTGCTTGTTTGCACAGAACGTGTATGGTTCTTATTGCACAGTGTGTGTATGTGCATGTTGCTACGAATATATGTGAGATTTGTTTTGCGAACTTGTTGGATAGATATGATATCTGTATGTGTGCAGATTGTGTGTTGTGTTATGTGTGATTTGACAATGGACTTGTCAAATGATTGAAGCTAGTAATCCACTGACCTTGACCAACTTTGAGGGCAAAGTTCCTTAAGGGGGGTAGGTTGAAATACCCCGGTATTAAAAACAGTGATTAATTAGGCTAATTAAATATTTTAAAGCTTAATTAGCCCTAAATAAATATGTAGGAACGGTTCCCGAAGAAAACGGATTCGTAAAACGAGTTAAAAACGCAAACGAGCTTTAAAACGCGTTTAATTCGAAAAGACGAAAAACGACCCGGGCTATTAATTCATGTGGACCGGTTTAATTAATAAGTGTACACCCATTAATAGCTTGTTAGCTATTAAGTGATAACAAGCAAACAAATAAATAAAGTAGTAAATAGTATAAAGTGAAAGTAAAATAAAGAGCTTACCTTCTCACCTCCTTCTCCTTCATTCACGATTTGCCATTACGTTGAAACTCCTCTCTTCCGTCTCTGAGTCGCGACACCAACAGCACCTCACCCTCATCTTGTCTCCCCTCTATCTAGCTCATTTCTCCACCGAATCACACGAAATTGGTACCGTTGAACTCGTCTCGGTGAGAGCTTCGATCTCCACCCATCAAAGTTTCGTTTCCTCCGTTTTCATCTCCATCGACCTGGGAGCTTTTGGAGCTTGAAGAGTGGATTTCAACTCTCCTTCTCTTCCTTAGTGCCTAAAGGTATATATAAGCAAGTATTTATACCATTTCAAGCTTATTCTACCATTGTGAGACTTTTTCCCTCACGTGGAAGTTTTCCCCCTCATTTCAGTCGAGCCGTGAGTTTTTGTGGGTGCTGGAAAACTTCTCCAAGTGATTGCCAATCCAACTATTTTGGTTCTCCAAGGTAAAATCTAGGTTGAACTTTGTAAACTAGCTCTTAAAGTTATATATTAGGTTTTGTGGAGGAAAGTGAATTGATTGTGTATGTGTGATGGGCTGCGGTTGTAGTTGGCAATCCAAGGCCTTGTGTGGTGTGGAAAAACAAGAGGAGAAAGAGGGAACAAGATAAAGAGGAGGAAGGGGAGTGTAAACTGAAAGTGAAACAAGGTAAAAAGCTTACCTTGTATCGGTTTTATTTCCTTGTGAAATTGAGGTTTGAGTTGAATAAATAACTTTGAGTTTATGTAGTCTTGGTACTACAATGTTGATAATTTGAACAGATTGTATTAATGTGTTGAGTGTGGGAAATAAACCAAGAAGTTAAGTTGTTTCTTTTATATATGTGAGCAAATGGGATTTTGTTGTGCTATATGTGCTTAAACCGAACAGGTGGGAGAGGTGTGTTGTGAATTTTTGTAGTGTGGTGAAAATGATTAGTGAAGTGAATAGGTGCTGTCAGAATTCACCTAGGATGGATAGTTTGAGTGTTCTGTTTTAGAAGAAGAAACTAGGTTGTTTCTAAAGGTTAGGTTGAGTGGTTTAAGTTTGGGAACCTAACTAAGAAAGAAGAGTGTGCTTGATGGTTTTTAGAGTCCTTGAGTGTTTAATGGAGAAAACAGTATGCTTTGGTGTGACAAAATTCTAGGAGAACCTATGTCAAATTTTGGAAATGAAAAAGGAGTTTTGGTTATAAGAAAGGATGTTTGGATGATGATGTTTGTGTGGAGGAAATGTCTTGGTATGATGGTTAGAATAGGCATGAAACATCACTTGGTAACCTAAGGAGAAGACGCTATAAGTGTCGGAAGTTTTTGGAGAAATTTGGCTAAGTGTTAAAGGCTTGGAAAGTGAGGATTTTGCCTTGTCCGAACTTCCGTCCGGACATGGAAGTTCGGACAGGCTCTGTTGGTAGGAATTTTTCACCCTCGAACTAAGTCCGAACTTCGGAAGTCCGGACACAAGTTCGGACGTACCTACTTCGACCTTAGAATTATCCTCGAACTGTGTCCGAACTTGGAAGTCCGGACACATGTTCGGACGCATGGATTTCTGTCTTAAATTCTTCTCGACTCATGTCCGAACTTCCGAAGTCCGGACACAAGTTCGGACATGCGTCTGTTTTCAGCTTAAAGTCACGGCTTGTGTCCGAACTTGGAAGCTCGGACACAAGTTCGGACCAGACCAGAAAAAAAAAAAAGCTTTATATGGTTTAAAAGCTAGGGAATGGTTTGGTAATGATATTATAGGTTAATTAGCACTTGACTAATGACATGTGAAGGTCATTAAGAGCTTAAACAAGACTAAGAGAAAATGTGAAACATGAACTTGTGAGATTTAAGCTTGAAACGTAATGACTAAGTGAGTAAAGTACGGGAAACGTTAGTGGAGTAACGTGTTAGGTTAATTATGGTTAATTGACCTCCCGAATTAATGTATGTTATAGGACTTGATTAGTTGGACTCCGAGAGAGTAAGTCAACGGGCAAGATACGACGGTGAACGGTATGGTTTTCTCATGCCCTGTATCCTAACTTGGTTACTCTGATTTGTGTGTTTGTGTGTTTATGAGCAATCACCTAATCAAGATCAATTGCATGAATATGATTAATAGTATTACCTCGTATATCGTGTGCTTGACCTTGCACCCTATGAACTAAGTCTTGTAAGACTAGTTTGTATAATTCATGAAATGTTGAATGGGAAGAATTCATGTGTTTGAGACGCTCTCACTAACACACTAACCTCCTGACTTACCTAACCTGGAAACGGTAACCGATGATGAGAGGAGACCGAAAGAGTGTCGGCCACGCGTGAGAATGAGGAAGCAAGAGAGATTGCTTACCGAGTTCTGGCCTAACCTTCCCACCATGGTTCCGAACCGTAAGGTCGCAGCCCGGGGAAGTAAGCCAAACCTGAAGCCCGGTGGTGAGTTGTGGTGTGTATGCTACTTCTCTGCCCGGAGGTCACCCGACTTAACTGAGTAATTATTTCATGAGATAAATAATGGTTAAGTGTGGGTCATGCCTTGTGCGAGAAATATGATCAAGAGAGAGTTGAGCATCCGTCTAACCCGGATGAGAATTTGGCTAACACGAGAGGTGTGAATCTTGAGGGAGAACCTCAAGGCCTCAGTGACCAATATGTGGGGGACTTGTAATGTTTCCATTGTTGTGATTTACTCTGTGTGTGGGTATTATTATATGTGGATATATTGTTGTTGTTAATAGCATGCTTGTTGAATAATAATGAACCGCATGTTGACGACCAAGTAGTTAGCGTACCCTCGCTAGTACGCGGGGTATGCGATTACCATATGCAGCTTTAGCTGAGCCCCTACGGGCACCATTTTTCCTATTCTTACAGGTACACGAGACGGATGCTAGTTACGGAGTCCGAGACGTTATGCTTTTGGTTATTAATAGTAGATGGGGCGGTGTACCGGTTGTACACGGGCTCGTAGCCCTAGTATAGTCGGTGTACTATGTGGTACACCTGTTGCTTTTGTTAGGAGGGAACATGGAGTAGACGTATGACTATAAACTTGTATTCTTTTGGCGGGCTGGGAGCCCTAATGTAAATACTCTTAGTACTCGGTAATCAAGTGTAGTAAGTTATGTAAATTAAGTCGGTATTTCTTTTATCAGACCGGGACGGTAAGTTGCAGTGGTGTGGACCCGGTAACCATATGGGTGGTTATCGGTATTGTATCACCCTCGGTAGTTAGAGTTTTTCCGCTGCGATTAGTTTAATGACCGTGACGTTTAGACCGGGTATAGAGTTCTTGTCGTATGGGGTGTTACACTTAAATTCTTATTTTTGACCAAAATCACTATTTATCAATTTAAATAACTTCCTAAAGTAGTCTCGGCGTAAATTTTAACCAGACTCATAGCTCCTCAATAAAAGTATCTCCACAAAAGTTTAGCTCAAGATCAATTCGGAATCCCATTCAAACACTAAGAAAGGCTTAAAGCACATTTTCTCATTTTTAGATTCTTTACCTTGTCTAACCGACTTAAATTTCTCCATTCGTCTTGATTTTTCAACCATATCCATATAAGCACTATTCAAGACTACCCTCAAATTTTCAGCTCAAACCCATGTCGGAAACACATCTTAACAATTCCTAAAGCTTAAAGCTCATTTTTCTCCATTTTCAAGGTTCCTTAGAGTTTTCCTACTTCCCAACCTTATTTCGACTTGATTTTCTAGGATAATCACTAACTACTCATCCCTAGTTTACTGTAAAAAGATTAAGAAAATAGGAGATAGGATTCGTAGGTAACCAGATAGAATGACTTATGAAGGAAAATAAGCTTAAAGGGTGAAAGTGATGTGCATAGACGTTACCTGTCCTCTCCTAGCCATTTTGGTGCTTTTCTACCTTGATTATAGTTGCTTGAGCTCAAAATCCTCCAACCAAATCGGCCACCTTGGATTTTGGCTTCCACTCCTTAAACTTGCCTTTTTCCTTGATTTTAGCTTAATTACTACCTTAGATTTGTGTTCCAATGGAGGAGTGTTGTTGCCTAAGCTCCAATGGTGTTTTCTAGCTTAGGAGAAACAAGGTAGATGAAGAAGAATGGCCACCTTGCTCACCTACCATGGCGACCTCCACCCGCCCTTTTATACTAAAATTTCATCCTTATCTTACTATTTGTAATCATTACTTCTAGAATTGTCCATAACCATTGATTTGTCCAAGTGTCAAAAACCAATCCCAACCATACAAACCGCCTTGAATGGATAAGGAGGGGGCAACTTGCCTTGATCATCATTAATAGTAAGGAGGTGTGAATAGTGGTGAATAGTAACCGAGATATTTTCTCTCCTTTCCTAGATATTTTTGGCCACCACCTTAGGCCATGTTTGGCTTGAGCTTTTTATGGGTATTAAGACTATATGTGTAGGTATGTTAATACTAGTGTGGGTTATCAAGTTTCAGGAATTTCCTCGGGTCACTTCTGAGCTCTCCCGGAGCCTCGTTTTCCCAGAACCACTAAATACTGAAAAATGTTACTAGATTGTCTTATATTAAAGAAGAAAGATATGATTGTTTCTTCCCTCAAAACACTCTCAAAAGTATCTAACACACTTCCTAAGGTTGATACCACTCTCAGTTCCTAGGAATTTAGTAATTTTCGGAATTTCAGGAATCCTGCGAAACTAAGGTTTACCGGGTGATACTCCGGGAACTAAGTTTCTAATGTTCACCAAGCACTCCAACTAATTATAACCTTCTCCATCTTTAGAAATTAGGGTTTCCTAAGGTTTACAGTTAAGTAAGGCCTAATCACAGTTTAAGAAATATGGGGTATTACATCCTCCCCCCGTTAAACAAAGCTTCGTCCCCGAAGCTCAATTCACCTCATAAAACAATACATTCACATACTCCAAGAAATTAAAACAATACTCCACACAATAATTCTTAGTTAGCCTCATCAACCACAAATGATTCAGCAACACCACACAAAACCTCAGACACACCAATCACACAATGTAAACCATTCACAAATTCAACGATTCCACATATATAAAATCATTAAGAGGACAACTCCTAAAATAATATTCAAGTATTACCAACCATTTCAGGCACCAACAAACATTCACAATCACAAACATCAATAGACATTCACCACTTACCATACGACTCTCCCCCCCCTAAAAAGAAAGTTTCTCCTGAAACTTTAGTTGCTAACCTTAATCAAAGAGTTCTGGGTGTTGAGCTCTCATCTTGCTTTCTAGTTCCCACGTAGCTTCTTCAACTCCATGATGAGTCCATAAAACTTTAACCAAATCTACAGACTTCCCTCGGGTCTCCCTCGTCTTACGATCCAAAATTTTAATCGGGTGCTCTTCATAAGTCAAATTAGGTGCAACTTCCACCTCGTTTGGTTGCAACACATGTGATTCGTCTGGAACATACGTTCAATTGTGATACGTGGAACACATTGTGACCCTATCCAAGTTCATCGGCAAAGCTAATCGGTAAGCCAAATTTCCAACCTTTTCCAATACTTCATACGGACCGATATACTTAGGAGCAAGTTTTCCTTTCTTGCCAAATCGTACCACGCTCTTAGTGGGTGAAACCTTCAGAATACCTTGTCCCCCACATTGAATTCAACTGGCCTTCTATGTAAATCAGCATAAGACCTTTGCCTATCTTGCGCGGCTTTCAATCTCTGCCGAATATTCCTAACCTACTGAGCCATCTCCTCTGTTAGCTCAGGCCCTACCATAACCACCTCCTGCGTATCATTCCAACATAACGGAGTACGACACTTCCTACCATATAAAGCTTCGTACGGGGCCATATGGATACTTGAGGGGTAACTGTTGTTGTAAGAAAATTCAATCAAGTGCAACTTGTCACTCCATGACCCTTGATAATCCATTGCACAAGCCCGCAACATATCCTCTAGAGTTTGGATAGTTCTCTCCGTCTGCCCATCGGTCTGTGGGTGCTAAGCTGTACTAAGGCTCAATTTTGTTCCCATGGCTTTTTGGAATTGCTGCCAAAATCTTGAGACAAACCTAGAATCTCTATCCGAAATAATTTCCATAGGGACTCCGTGATATTTAACCACATTTCTAATATATGCTTCCACCAGCTGTTCCATAGACCAAGTACTTTTCATTGGAATTAATCTAGTAGTCTTGGTCAATCGATCTACGATCACCCGAATCTGATCCATCCCTCCTCTGGTCGGTGGTAATCCTACTATGAAGTCCATAGATATCGAATCCCATTTCCACATGGGTATATCCAATGGTTGCAACATTCCTCCTGCTTTCTTATGCTCAAATTTAACTTTTTGACATGCTAAACACTTCGACACATGTTCAGCTATCTCCTTTTTCATGCCTAGCCACCAAAAACTTTCTTCAAATCTTTATACAACTTATTTCCTCCCAGATGTATGGAATATGCAGAGTTATGAGCTTCCTGCATCATCTTTCTTTTAATATCGCCACATGAATCTGGTACACACCATCTCCCACGAAATCTCAAACTACCATCGTCGTAAATCTTAAAATTTGGGGCTTCTCCTTTTTCCACTTTTTCCTTTATTTTCCGTTTTTTCTCATCCTCCTGCTAATGATGCAAAATTTCCTTGTAAATGTCGAGGAATACGTTCATACTAGACAAAATTTCTCTATCCACCTCCCCCGTTGTTACCACCTCAAGGTTCAACCTTTTGAAATCTTGTACCAACTCATCATGTAATATCCAATTAGCTTCTCCCTCGTGACTCCTCTTTCGACTTAAAGCGTCTGCCACCACGTTGGCTTTGCCTTCATGGTATAAAATCTCCAGGTCATAATCCTTAATAAGTTCCAACCATCTCCTTTGCCTCATGTTGAGCTCTTTTTGAGTGAAAATATATTTCAAGCTCTTGTGATCCGTGTAAATCTTACAAGAAGTTCCATACAAATAGTGCCTCCAAATTTTCAAGGCAAAAACTACAGCTGCAAGTTCCAAATCATGAGTAGGGTACCTTGTCTCATATCTCTTCAACTGTCGAGAGGCATAGGCAATGACCTTGCCATTCTGCATCAACACACACCCTTAACCATATTTAGACGCGTCACTATATACTTCAAAGCCGTCTGTACCACAGGGCAATGCAAGAACTGGTGCTGTGGTTAACTTCTCCTTCAAAATCTGGAAAGCTTTTTCACAATCCTCATCCCACTTATACCACACTTCCTTTTTCATCAGATTTGTAAGCGGTCTTGCAATTTTAGCAAAATCTTGAACAAACTTCCTATAGTATCCAGCTAACACAAGAAAACTTCTAACTTCTCGAACATTCGTTGGCCTGGGCTAATCCTTAACAGCCTGAATTTTAGCCGGGTCAACCGAAATTCCATCTCCGGTTACCACATGCCCTAAAAACGATACTTCCTTGAGCCAAAAATCTCACTCAGATAATTTGGCATACAGCTTCTTCTCCCTTAAAACCTGTAGAACTTGTCGCAGATGATCAGCATGTTGGTCCTCATCTTTTGAGTACACCAATATGTCATCAATAAATACCACTACAAACTTATCCAGGAATCGACTGAAAACCCGATTCATTAAATCCATAAATACTGCTGGTGCATTTGTTAGCCCAAATGGCATAACTTCAAACTCATAATGTCCATACCTAGTTCGAAAGGCTATCTTTGGTATATCCTTCTCTGCTATCTTTAACTGATGATAGCCTGACCTTAAATCTATCTTAGAAAATACTTTCGCTCCTTGTAGCTGGTCAAACAAGTCATCAATCTTAGGCAAGGGATATTTATTCTTGATCGTGATGTTATTCAATTCCCTGTAATCAATGCAAAGACGCAAGGTTCCATCCTTCTTTCTTACAAACAATACTGGGGCTCCCCACGGAGAAGCACTCGGTCGAATATAACCTTTTTCTAAAAGTTCCTCCAACTGTTTCTTTAACTCATTCATCTCATTCGGGGCCATCCTATAAGGATGCTTAGAAATTGGAGCTGTTCCTGGTACTAAATCAATAGTAACTCAATCTCACGGTTGGAAGTCCAGGAATTTCTTCTGGAAAAACATCTGGAAATTCCCTGACTACTGGAAGATCCTCAAGTGCGGATGACTTGTTCTTGCGCCAATTTTTCCTCTTGAACATAACACATATAAACTGGCTCTCCTTTTCGCAACTCCTTTAAAATTTAAGGCAGGTAGACTTTTACCCTTTGCTTAGCTCCTTCGCATGTGTACGACACTCTCTTCCCTTTCTTCCCACATAAGCTAATCTTTTGTTTTTCACAAGCTATGTGCCCCTTGTGCTTACTTAACCAATCCATCCCCAAGATTATATCAAAATCCTTCAAATCAAACTCTACCAGATCCATCTCAAATTCTCTACCCTCTATGGTTATTTTTACTCCTTCCATCTTTCTAGTGCATCCTACCACTCTTCCCGTAGGTGTAGAAACAGAAATTTCAACTTCTATATCAGGGATTACTCCTACCTTCATCAAGAACTCAAAGGATATAAAAGAACAGGTTGCACCGGAATCAAATAATACTTTAGCTCTAGTTCCAAGAACTGGAAAAGTACCTGTAATGACGTCCCCTTCTTGTTGAGATTCAGCCTCCGTCTTGCTGATTACGTTGATATACCCCTGATTCTTATAGCCTCCTCCCTGGGTTCTACCACTTCCATATTGTATTTGCTTCCCCTGATCATTCCCTTGTCCACTCATGTTACCTCTTATATAATTATTCCTCTGGCCATTTTGATTATTCAGCTGTACTCCACCTTGGTTGCCACGATTGTTCTGGTTGTGAATTTCCAGTTGCAGCAGGTCTTGCTACCTGATCAGTACCTCCTTCCATCCTTCTTACCCTACACTCATAGGCCCTATGGCCTAGCTTCCCACAGTTAAAACACTTTACCAACCTTCCTTCACTTCACCTGGATGATTCCTTCCACAATCTTGCAATAAAAGTATCTAGTTCCTTTATCATTGAATCGCGTCCCGATAATTGGGTCTGGCTCCCCCACTTGGTCTAACCTCTACTTTAGCCCTTTAATCAAAGCTCTCAGCCTTTCGAGACTCCATTCTCCTTTTCCGCCCTGTTTGTAATTCCTTCCTTCTCTGTTGTACCCTATAAAGATTAGCATCTTTATCGTACGCCTCTTGTAAAGTAGTTATAGGTATTACACTCAGAGCTTCTTGTAAATCCCAATTTAACCCCTCTAGGAAACGTTGAACCTTCGCAGTCTCATCAGGTACCACATGCGGAGCAAATCTAGCAAGCTCCACAAACTTAGCATGATAAGTTTTAACATCATCTGTCTGCTGCCTCAATCCAGTAAATTCCTGATATTTCTGCAACCTTACATGCTCCAGATAAAATCTTTTCCTCATCGCATCCTTTAACATATTCCATCCAAAACCAGGATTTCCCTTGAGTCTCTCCTCCTCCGCAGTCCACCACAGATCAGCCTCTCCTTTAAAATAAAATACAGCCCCACTTACCTTCTTTTCTTCAGGGCAATCAATAATATCAAATATTTTGTCAAACTCTCTGATCCACTCTCCAGACACTGGATCCTCTTCTCCCGAATAAGTACTGGTTTCATAGCTGCTATCCTCGGGAGAAATCCTTGGGTTTTCAGCTCTAGCCTCGTGCTGCTCCAGATTCTTCCCATACTCAGTGTCAACTCCCTCAGTTCATCCATCTGTCCTCTCCCCTCTCCATACTCTGTCCTCTCCCTCTCCATTATTCTACACAAGATATGTTAGTTGCAATATAAATAGTTAACTATAATCAATCAAGCACACAACACACAAATATCACAGCAAACATATTTTCAGAACCACATGGTTCTGCCTAGACTCCTAAACCTAAGCCTGGGTCACCCTGCTTCCTAAACAAACCTGAATTTTCCCCTCCAGCCAACCTATAGCTCTGATACCACTCTGTAACGCCCCGGTTTACCACCACCATTTACTTAGTTTTTTTAAAAAAAATTCTTTTGAGACATGCTTTAACTTAAATAACAACTTATATTATACATGCGTTAGTCTTCTTTTTACAAAAGGTCCCCTAATACTATCACCGGGGGTTACCGCCACACTTACTAAACACTAGTAAGTGTAAGGCTACTACTACCACCACCACCATAACGTTAGCTATCTTACATTGCTGTTCTACTACCAAAAGAGTGACACAACCAACCCGTCACTTTACACCTTAGTACCAAAATACCCCTTCCAGCCAACTACTATGTTAGCTCCTACTCCTATCTTACACCAAAAGCAAGGGGTATCAAAGACTATTACATCACTAGTATCTAACAGGGACTATTCCATATACTCGTACACAGTGGAAACATCATGAGTGATGACTACTGGTGCCATTCTCCGGGTGCCTAAAACCTTGTATCTTCTTGTTCCACTCCTCATACTATCTCGGTGACCCCAGGCTGTAAACTCTACGATAGGTGACAAACATGAAAATATAGAAAGTATCGGTGGACTCGTCCTCAGTGTAGAGAAGGTGACCATCCCAGTTACCCTGAATTCACAGAATTCACATACACGGGAAAAATACAAACAAATAAAATCAGTAAAAACTGAGTAACACTACCACACCCCGTAAAAACTTATTTTCTCTTTAAAACCTTTGTTTCCAACAAATATAACAAATCAAAATAGATCACACACCATTTACCTGTACCAAGATTTATCAAGAGATAATTAATATCATATACAAGATATTTCCAAATGAAGTCCACCACCACCACCACCCACCCTATGTCCTTAAGTGTGCACACCCCCTATTGAAAACTTCTGCCCAATAGGAGTAGATCATAGTGGCAGCTCCAATTCATTAGTAGGAGCTTATATTGTTGCCGGAACATCGGCTTGGCCTTCAAGGCTCTCACAAGAGGCATAGCCTTAGGATAACCTTGATATCAACATCACACAATACTTTCCACCACCACCACAAGAGGTTATCCTTAAACACATTTACAAACCACGAGTAAGATATCATAACAAGCTTTACACAAGCAGTAATTCACACATCAAGCTCACCACTTGTAAAATACCTTAATAACATCAAAACACCATTCAAGCTCCAATAAACAGAGAATCAAACAATTTCCAAGAAACCACCTTAGAAAGCTTAAATTCTTATTTTTGACCAAAATCACTATTCACCAACTTAAATAACTTCCCAAAGTATTCTCGGCCTAAAATTTTAACCGATCCTATCCTCAAACAAGTATCTCACAAATTTTAGCTCAAGATCAATTGGAAACCCATTCAAACACTCAGAAAGGCTTAAAGCACATTTTCTCATTTTTAGATTCTTTACCTTGTCTAACCGACTTAAATTTCTCCATTCATCTTGATTTTTCAACCATATCCATATATTCCTTATTCAAGACTACCCTAAAATTTCAGCTCAAACCCATGTCGGAAACACATCTAAACAATTCCTAAAGCTTAAAGCTCATTTTCTCATTTTCCACATTCGTGTTTTAATTCTGGTTGTTCCATTTTTCAAGGTTCCTTAGAGTTTTCCTACTTCCCAACCTTATTTCGCCTTGATTTTCTAGGATAATCACTAAATACTCATCTGTAGTTTACTGTAAAAAGTCTAAGAAAATAGCAGATAGGATTCGTAGGTAACCAGATAGAATGACTTAAGAAGGAAAATAAGCTTAAAGGGTGAAAGTGATGTGCATAGATGTTACCTGTCCTCTCCTAGCCATTTTGGTGCTTTTCTACCTTGATTATAGGTTGCTTGAACTCAAAATATCCTCCAACCAAATCGCCCACCTTGGATTTTGGCTTCCACTCCTTAAACTTGCCTTTTTCCTTGATTTTAGCTTAATTACTACCTTAGATTTGTGTTTCCAATGGAGGAGTGTTGTTGCCTAAGCTCCAATGGTGTTTTCTAGCTTAGGAGAAACAAGGTAGATGAAGAAGAATGGCCACATAGCTCACCTACCATGGCCGACCTCCACCCCCCCTTTTATACTACAATTTCATCCTTATCTTACTATTTGTAATCATTACTTCTAGAATTGTCCCTAACCATTGATTTGCTCCAAGTGTCAAAAACCAATCCCAACCATCCATACATAACCGCCCTTGAATGGATAAGGAGGGGGCAACTTGCCTTGATCATTATTACAAATAGTAAGGAGGTGTGAATAGTGGTGAATAGTAACCGAGATATTTTCTCCTTTCCTAGATATTTTTGGCCACCACCTTAGGCCATGTTTGGCTTGCGCTTTTTATGGGTATTAAGACTATATGTGTAGGTATGTTAATACTAGTGTGGGTTATCAAGTTTCAGGAATTTCCTCGGGTCACTTCTGAGCTCTCCCGAAGCCTCGTTTGCCCAGAACCACTAAATACTGAAAAATGTAACTAGATTGTCTTATATTAAAAGAAGAAAGATATGATTGTTTCTTCCCTCAAAACACTCTCAAAAGTATCTAACACACTTCCTAAGTTTGATAACCACTCTCAGTTCCTGAGGAATTTAGTAATTTTCGGGAATTTCAGGAATCCTGCGAAACTAAGGTTTACCGGGTGATACTCCGGGAACTAGAGTTTCTAATGTTCACCATGCACTTCCAACTAATTATAACCTTCTACATCTTTAGAAATTAGGGTTTCCTAAGGTTTACAGTTAAGTAAGGTCCTAATCACAGTTTAAGAAATTTGGGGTATTACAGCAAGTGCCGCCGCAATGATGCTTTACAGGAAGCCGTGAAGACCAAATGGTAAAAACCACGGATATAATACATATTAACACCGGATTACAAATCCTTAAGACTGGAGAGTGAAACATTGGGAGGGCCTGATGGCCTGACCATGACAACTAAATCAATACACCAGTCAGCAGGGAGCTGGACTTGGTCAGGAAACTAAACAACGTGAGCATCAACAACAGACAACCGACACTACAGGTAAGAACATCAACCCAAAACCAAGCCTAACCATGAATGGAAGAACCGTAAAGAGATTACTCAACAATGTGAGAGGACCGGATGTAAGTAACCTACAAGGAAGGTATTACGACATACAATGAAGATGGAGGACATAAAAACTTTCAATAAAAACGGGATGAATTCCCAGAATAATACCATTAACAGCACTCTTCATTGAAGATGTTGATAAACCCCAGAAACGGAATCAGAGAAAACAAATTTAAGTAGTGACCTACCTAGGATCAAAGGCGTGCAATCACGAAAGAGAGAACCTCAAAAGGACTACACCATAGAGTTGGTATAGTTGAGCAGAAAAAGACCCATAAACGATGGTTAGTATTGCTTGCCAAACTCATTAACACCCAAGTGTGATTAGTCATTAATGGGTGGCATAGTCAACGAAAGTTGAACAAAGTATTGACATGGCAGCACATGATAGCCAGGGTGAATATCCGACTTAGACACCGGAAGGCAGAGGCCTAATGAAAACGAATTCTTGATTGCTAAAAGACGCAAATCTATGAGAGTGAAGGTATTGTCACAGCAGGAAGGTTAACATCGGATTACCTAAGCGAACTTCCACAGCAGGAAGCGAGTTACAACAACTTATTGTTAAACCCAATAGTACATCCAATTATGTGACCTAACATTGACAGAGTTCAGAGAACAAGAGAATTACGTGGATAACCTACTGATGATTAAGAATACAACAGTGAACCGAACACTGACTATCACTTGAGACTAATCAAGCACTAAGTGCCTACGAGCCAAGGATGTTAAATACATCAGATCTTGAGGCGCAGGAAAGCATAAAAAAGCTTATCTAGGCCATGAATGAACTACAACTCGTACATACGAGTGGTTATGAAAACCTATACTAAATTGGGGAGGAATTGCCCGGAAAGGGCACCAATGAGAATATTGAGATAGTGCTATTGACAGGGGTGGAGAACGGACCATTCCTTTTAGGGTGGGGATACCTCTCCTTGTTGTGAGGCCATGAGTGGGAATAAACCCCTCAAAAAGGGCTTTCACTTCTTAGAGATTGAATACTCTCTATTGGAGAATGGGAACCGTTGACCTTGAAATTACCTTAGAACATTCCAGTTACACATAAATAATATGGAAGGCTGCAGAGACAGACCTCATATCCAACACCCAGGATTCAAGAATCAGCAATCGTCAGAGATAAACATTGTAAGTGCGCAGTATGGCACGTCAAGTGACCAACGCCCAAAAGAGCTTGAGATTCAACGGATGACTTCTTCAGTAACCGGTTAAATTACATGGTAAATAACATCATAAAGGAAGAAAGAATGTGAGAGAAATTAGCCTACTTAAGAACCTGAGATGGAAGCAGAACACCTTCATATTAAGAGATAACCATTTTACAACACGATACGGCAACCGCCAAACACCGAAATTAGAGAACTCCCAGTGTGTTTACACCATGAAAGGGATTGAAAATAAGACAAGACGTTGAAGCCAAAAATTGAATAATTGTGCCATCAATGGGCAATATGAGAAAGCTAAAGCTACTTCGATAGTGGAGGCCATGAGAATAATACCTATCAGGTAGATTAAGTTACGGTGTGCAGCAAAGCAACCACTATATATAAGCCATCAAATATTGACATGAAAGCAATCAGATTTATGAATTAAAATCCGATGTAAGTAAGGTGATTAAATGGGAGATAGACTGTGCAGTAACGCCGGTAGCCTGGACCATGTGATGAAAGGTTTCACAGGAAGCACACTGTCCGTTCCGTAAGTGACTGGAAGTGCATTCCTAGTGGATCGACATGAGAAATGAGATAATAAGCGCTAAGGAAAGAGACCGCAAATTACTAAGGGATCGAGTCCGTACTAAATACAGAAGGTATAATGTAGTTATGAACCCAGTAGATGGATATTCCTTGATTAAGTTCAAGAAGAACGACAAGTGCGTTATCATGGATTGATGAAAGAGGAGATCGGCAATAGAATACTTCACAAATAGTTGTAACTAAGCGTGTGACGAGCACTACGAGTATACTTAAACGAGATGTGGGACAACCGTACTCCAAAGGAGCTTGTGGGCCTGAAGGACTTATTTATAAGTTAGTCGGGTAAGTAGCAATGTATCATTATGGTACCCCATATATGTAAATGAGTAGTGTAAGAAACACGAGAAGTAGTCGACTCCGTACGATAGTCAGCGATGCAAACTCACACCAGAACAGCATTTTACCGCGGACAATTGAGGAGGAAGAACTCAGTTAAACCAATGAGATTAAAAGAGTTAGAGAACTCATTCCAGGAGGAAACAATTAAGGGTTATGAAGTGCGAGAAGCACTGATTAGTAAGTATGGACAATTTATATGTCTCAAGATTTTCGAGGAAACTGTGAAGAGCAATAAGCACTAAACAGTGAGTCCAGAATACACAAGAATCTCAGACTGAGGGTCAGTTAGTAGGAAACAAATCAAACGCTGGAAGGCGTAATAAGAGTATGAACATCAGATCTCTAGAGAACTGGATAGACAAGCTATAACTCATGGAGACCGAGTATAGATGAAGATACCACGCGTCCATTAAGAGACCTTTATTCCTAAATTCTAAGGATACAAACGAGCAGTAAAACATATTGAAGATGATAAGAAGGGCAAACTAAGCCCCAAGATTATCAGAGTCGTGCAGCAGAAGCTAGTGGACAGTATCTTAAAAGGTTTGATATACCTAACAAACGAGAAGAAGGAATGATGTGTCTCACATCTTCCAGTCGAATAAAATATACGACTTATCTACCAAATACTTTGGAGCCTTAGAGGCTACATTGGAACACGGTTGTAAGATTGGTATGAACACCAGTAAGAATCCTTGATACAGAGACTAAGCCATTACCATGGTGAAGACCCTCTAACCCAATCATAATGTGAGATAGACTACGTGGAAGCTAGGATGCTCCATGATTCCTAAACATCTTGAACCTATGTTCAAGGATGATATAATGTTGATTACATGGGCGTAATCCATTTTAAGGGGGGTAGAGCGCACAATCGCTTAGCCTATATTTCACGTATTGAGTACGTAACCTACAGTGTGCATAGCACAATACAATTAGTTGATGTTTGATACGTATGTTATATAAACACATGTATTCGTTCTTATGTGGTTGTGGTTATTACGCACAATTAGATGAGAATACCAGATGTATTAGAGGCTTATCTCATTAACTTTGGTGCGAGAATTCAGGAAAAGAGGAGTAGAAACTCCAGGGGAATTAAAATCCCTACGATATGTATTGATATGACCAAATATGGTAATGTTATGAGGTATGAATCGGTATGAGACCGATATAGAACCTGGTAGGAATTAAATTCTCTAAGTAATTGTTGAGAGGTGAATTAAGAATGACTGATGGACTGAGTTCCATAATTTGGAGATGTATTGATTTATGATTATGACTAGAAGGGCTAAAAGATATAAAATGCTACATGAATAATTATTTGGTTGTTTGAAGTTGACGTGGGAGGTAGAACTTGATCTTGGCCAGATCAAGGAAAACTGAACACAAATTGGGGTGAAAGGATAGTTCAACACTGATGCTGATCATATCAGGGTCGGATGATTCCTGAAACTCCCTATAAGTGGTCACAATTAATCACGTTAAGAGTAGATGCAGTAGCATACAGTGGAATTGGAGTTGACATGTATTTTCTTTACTAAGACTCGCTCACGAACTTGAGGACATGAAAACCTTTGTCTCCGGACTGGTTACATGAGGAGTATACAGCAAAGAATATACAAAGAGTATTTTGATTACTAAAACATACAAAATATATGTTGTGTGGCAAGTGTGGTAAATGTATATATATGGCAGACCTTATGAGTCAGAATGCCTATACAAATATTGAGTGATCTATATGACCTTTTAGTGTGAAGTTACCTTTGTGTTCTAAGAGATATAGATACATAGGAACTTTGGGGACAAAGTTCTTTGAAGGGGGGTAGATTGAAATACCCCAAACCTTAATATATTAATGAAATAACTAATTAGGATATACTAAGGATTGAACGTGTCTTAGAAACATTAGAAGAAGTGTTGAACAACAATTTACACCAAAACATGCTTTATGAATAATTAGAGCAAAAGGTGTTTTAAAAGCACAAATAAATTAGGGAACTACCAATAAGTTCCCAAGAGATTTCAAATGGGAAATACCTCTAAGAGTAGTAACACGCATTAAGCGGAATTAGCGTTTAAACCGAAAACGCACCTTAGAGCACAAAAATGTGCTTTAAAGAAAAAAATGTGCTTTAAAGAAAAAAATGTGCTTTAAGCATGTATACATGGAACGAGAAGGATAATGAGCCTAAATACCATAAAGAAATAAGGGAACAACAATTAAATGGTCATAGGAGCCATTGCGTATACACACAAATTAAGTATACAAAGCCCACAGTAAACAGGTACTAAACTAACGAAAGTCAAGGAGAAACCACTAAACGACTTGGTTTAAATTGGAATGAGAAACATGCTATTTCATGAAAAAAGTTTCTAAAGGTTGTAAATATATTAAGGACACATTTAAACTAGCCAAAACAAATTGCATAATCAATGTGAACCCGGAAGCACATAAAATGGTGTTTTAAGGCATTTTTAGCTATGTAACATACCTGAAACATGGTATAAGTCCTTATGAACCAGTTTAATGCATCTAATATTACATAAATATAAGGAAGAAACAAAACAAAATCAGACAAAATTGTGACTAAGGCTGCCTACTTCATGATGAGTCATTAAAGGTGTTAAAATTCAATTTTGCTTACTTTACACCTACCATGACTTTCCTTAATTGCCTTATCACCTTTCCCCTTAATAATTTTTTAATCAGACACTTACCTATCATTATAAGAGCTCCCAAACTCGTAGCTCCTCCTCCCTTTGAAGAAACATCACAAAAACATCAATGTTCTTAGATTAGTACCTTAAAGAACACCTTGTCTTGCACAAATCATAACATTTTCATATTAAGTCCAAATAACAGTCTTGATAGCTCGTTGGAATCCTCTTTCGAAGAGCTTTACAACCATAGCTCATGAGCCCCCAGATTCTCAGGAAAAACCATGAAGAAGTGCCTTTGATTCTCGAGGTAAAACATTCCCTTTTTGGAAACTCTTCCTTCTTTGATTTTCATCAAGGCCGAGTGCCTAGGGTTACTAACCCTTCTTATTCTATGAATTTGGAGCCAATTTCTCTAGCAAATTGCTGTCAAAATTTCTAAGGAAATCAAGCTTAAATATTAAGTTAATGGTTAATATACAAGGTAAATCCTACAACTACCTATTTCAAGGTTCTAATTATTGATCTATATATTATCTAACATATTGTTCATCTTATTATTTATTACCGAAATTTTGGTGATTAATATTCAACTTTTAGCTTATTAAAAGTTAATGTTTATTAAATCTAAGAATAGATTTATACTCCTTATGATATAAGCTTCAATATAAACTATCATAATATACAAGAAAAATTCATATACTATGAATTTCAATATGGCCGAAAATTAAGGGCTTATTAATGCGTTAGAAAAGTTATCTAACTTAGTTAAATTAAAGGAATTAGAGTAATTAAGAGTAATATGTAAAATGTAGGAAGTTTTGGTACCTAAAGGTGAATACCGAAACTTAATGGGGTCAATATGGAATTTTTGAGAGTTTAGATGACGAGAAAATAATTGTAGGATTAAGTTTACAATTTATAAAGAGTTTATGAGTGTTATAAGGAATTTATAAGGCTTTTGGTATATTTAAGGTTAATAAAAGATGGTATTTATATACTATAACATTAGATAATAAAATCTGGTGATTTAGAGATGTTTAAAATGATTTTTGATGTTCAAAAATCTGTAGGTAAATTAATTACGAAAATTAGAAATTAATTGGAGTTAAATTGGTTAATAAATGAAAGAATAGACCACAAGGGTAAAATGGAAATTTCCCTGGTCAAACGTGGTCAAACTTGGTCAATGACAGTTTATAAAATATTTAGATGAGTTAGAATAAAAATTATAGCAAAAGATTAGGTAATAAAATGTTTAAAGAATAAAAGTTAAGATAAATTAACTTTAGGGGTAATATTGTAAATTTTGGAAAGTTAGGGGGTTTGACCATAAAAGGCTGGTTAAACTTGGGTATGTTTTGGTAATTGACCAAAAGTATAAAAGAAATTAATTAAGGAAGACTTTAGAAGAAAATAGAAATAAAAATAACAAGTTTAGAACTTATTATGAGTAAAATAGGGATTAAGAGAAAACTATGGGTAAGTAATGTAAATAACACATTTTTATGTGTTTAGAAGGTTAAGGAAATTAAATAAAAAATTTAGAAACAAGTTGTAAAAGAAACAGAGTTAAGGCGGGGTTAAACGAGACCCGTATATAACTTAAGGTATACGAGGGGTATACCCGTAATTTAATAAGTGTAGGAGAAATCAATACTTAATGTATTTTAAAGAAAATACAAGTTATATTGGAAAAAGAAATAAATACGTATTGATACGGAGTATCATACGGACGTATATGTAAATTTTGGTATACATGGAAATACCCGTATATGTGAATAGTACCCGTATACATGAATAGTAAATACGTATACATGAATAGTAAATACGTATACATGAATAGTAAATGCGTATACATGAACAATAAAATACGAGAAGTATACGTGAATAGTAAAATACGGTGAATAGTAAAATACGAGGCCGTATAAATGAATAGTAGAATACAAGACCGTATAAATGAATAGTGAAATACAGATGAATAGTGAAAAGTACAAAAACCTAATACAAGATCCGTATAAGTCTAAAGTTGCTAACTGTGCAACTAAATAAGTGCTAACGACGTTAGTAGGTCAATGAATTAGAATTGAGTTTAAAAACGCTCCTAAATGAACAAACCCGTTTAACGGTATACTATTATACCCGGGTTAACCTAGGAAGAGGTTTAAGTTGAAAAGAGAACCCAATTAGTTCTAAGACAGAAAATACTAATACTAGTTCTTGTTATAGATCTTGATAGTCGGAGGCGTTCGGCGGATTAGGTGAACGTGGGATTAAGAGCTAGCTAATCTCCGGTGTACGGTATGGGATTCTTGTAGCTTGTTTGCTAACGAGGTCTACCTCGGTTTGTGTGCTATGTGTTATTATGATACGACCAAACAGGATTAAGCTTAAAATTGATTTACTGTATTGTTATTGTGTGTCCATTGCACACTAACACGACTTGATTCAGAGCTTGTTCATTAACTATGTTTAGTAACAATTGTATAAGGTTATAAATTCTTCAAGTTGTTAGTAGGTTAATACCGAGAGAGGTTTAACTAATCAATTGTCAACGAGACTTCAACTAACTGGAACTTGGGGTAAGAGGAATCCGGGACTGACTCCGGTCATGCATGTTTAGGTTAGGAGGTCGGCATTTGTATCAGATCTGTCTTCCGCATATGGCTCGTCTACGACTTGTCGCCTAGGGTCGACAAACAGACCTAACCATCTCGAGTGAACAGTTCGAGGTGGGAGGCAAACTCAGGAGGCGCGGGAGGGTCAAGCCTACACCCCTCATAACTTAAGAATTTATGTTTATTAACCCAATGGAGCTAATAACTCATTGGCTAGGGTTACCTTGACCCGACAAGAATAAACAATTCAGTTAGAGAACAACCAGTTCTTTTAAGAGAACGGTTGACACTTATAAGGTATGGTCAAACACGAGAACTAAACAATTCTCAGGCCTCAGGAGTTAGGAATCTAACTTACTCATTAATGGGCGTCCATTACGACGTTTGATTTATTTGAGCTGTGATTGTTTCACATAAATGTGTTGTTTGTTATCGTACTTCTTATTATTATTTGTATGAATAATCAACTTCATGTATACGACAAAGTAGTCGTGTGTAGCCCTGTTATCTTCTGGGCTGCACGTTTTCTGTACCAGCCATGTGCTGAGTCCCTTGGGGCCTGTGATTTAAACTTTGTAGGTTGGTGCCAGACGAGGACTCAACCTGAGAGTAGGAGCAGGTAGAGTACTTCGGGTTGCTTTTACATTTGTTACACGAGTTGTGCATGTACACTCGTTTAGTAATTGATAAGATGTTAGTATGATGTATTAGGATATGAGATACTCGGTATAAGTTGTGGTTTATGATTTGTATTGTATAGATGCTCAAGTAATTATCCGGTTAGTCAGACCGTGACTTGTAATAGAATAGGCCTAGTTAGTCACGTGGGTGACTAACGGCGGTAACACCAATTTAGTAGAACTTTTTCATGGAGTAGTTAATGTACGAGATGGACTTAGGGCGACGATCATTGTATTTGGAGATGGGGTGTTACAGACCCGAACTTAAAGTTCTCGGCACCTACACCCTGAGCTTTGGGTTGCCCTAGCTTTAGCTCACCTTTGTGAATCTTTTCTTCCATGATTCTCACCTGCCCCATCAGGATGTCAAAATTGGGAAAGTACGTGCAGCTTAGCTCGTTGTTGTATTGCTACAGCATATTGTCCACGATCATTCGAATATGTTCTTGCTCATCCATCTTCGTGGGCATAGCAGCGGCCTTCATCCTCCACCATTTGATGAAGTCAGACATTGACTCATTGTCTTTTTGTCGAGTACTGGCAAGGTCGGACCTGGTGACTTCGAGATTCTTAGCATATTCGAAGTGGCGCAGGAAAGCTTTGCAAACCTCCTCATAGGTTTTGGTGTTCATCCTACTTGGTGGTTTTATTGGATCTCCCTTTGATCTTTTGATCTTAGTGATCAATCTCCTGAGTAGCCTTTCAGTGTTCGTGACAAGGTTGTCAATAATTCGGGTGCTTTCCCGATCCTACAGGTACTCTGAGTACCTTGCTTCGTTGCTCGTTCCCACGCCCTTGCGGTGGTTACCGAGGTTTGACAAATCCTTAGGGGCTACGTCGTAGTACTGTTGGTGTAAGTTTAATGATTACTCTCATAGTTGTCTGGACTATGTTATTTGAGTATTACTGCCTTTTGGCATTGTAGGGTTGAAGTTATTCCAACCTTGACTAATTCCTTAGTCGGTTTGTATACCGTTATTGGTATTATTGAGCATTGCAGTCCGCAGACTCTCTTGTCTCGGGTTTGCTACTCCGTCTTTTTAGCTTCGTTGCGCGGTTGTGCTCCTCTTCTTGCTGGCTTACTCATGGTTGTCGCGACTACGAAGCACATCGCCCCATGGTGCCACAAATTTCACTATCCTTTGGTTAGGATTCTCAATCTTCTACCGTTAAGTACGGTTATTGTCGTTCAAACGGGAACCGTCTTCGGGATTTCCAGTTCTTGGAATCTACTGTATGACAAGTTCTTTCTCTCTACAAAATTTATCTTACAACGGCCCGATCGGGTTTTCCCCGAGTGTGAGAGGTCTTTCCCTCTCTCTGGCGTTCCTTTCCCAACTTATAACAGGGGTTGCGGAGGGCGGGATTTGTTATGTAGGTATCCAGATCATACTGGGAGTTCCTATCTAGCGTACCTCACATGCTAACACTCATCCCTTAGCCCTAAGTCTCTAATTCCTAACTGGTATTTTCCTAAACTCGGTATTCAGACCATCAGAGCAAGACTTCGCTCTGATACCACTTTTTGTAACACCCAACCGGTAATCATACTGGGAGTTCCCCGAGTGTGAGAGGTCTTTCCCTCTCTCTGGCGTTCCTTTCCCAACTTATAACGGGGTTGCGGAGGGCGGGATTTGTTATGTAGGTATCCAGATCATACTGGGAGTTCCTATCTAGCGTACCTCACATGCTAACACTCATCCCTTAGCCCTAAGTCTCTAATTCCTAACTCGGTATTTTCCTAAACTCGGTATTCAGACCATCAGAGCAAGACTTCGCTCTGATACCACTTTTTGTAACACCCAACCGGTAATCACACAATTAACACCTAACCCGTCTCCATTACCAACACACAAGCAGCGGAAATTCCAATACAACCGGGGGTGAAACAATGCCGTTAGTCACCCACGTGACTAACAAGGCCAATCCAAACTCAAATACAACAACAATTACAATATTGGTATGATGGGTCTTATACCAAGTACACTATACAAACGTTACTTCCATTACTTAATCAATTCTCAAATCAAATAAAACTTCAACTCCTTAATACACAAACACAATATCCATTCCATACTATACCGAGTATCTACAATTCCCAAGTCTATCTGTAACACCCCTCTCCATAATCACGTAATAATCTCTCTCGTAGCAATAAATAAAACGTCTTACAGCGGAAGAATAAATAATAACAACAATACTCACTCGGGTGTCACCGGCCATTACTCGTCCATGCAAGTAACGAAGCCCAAACTACATCCAACTTCCAACATAAACAAACTACTAACCGCCGTGATAACGAGAATAACTCCTATACATCATACTAAGTCCATAAACCATAAACATCGACAAGTGAGCGTCTACCCAAATCCTGAATATACATAACAGTACCATAATACAACTCCATGTGCGGTAATTAAAATAAACTCTAATTACCCTGTTCCCGCACTTCGGCTTCGGTGATAATCAACTACCTGCATATGGTGTTGTATCAGCGATAGACGCTAAGTATGCCGGGCCTGGACCCTAATGGTCACTTAGTCATTTTAACCATTTTATTATTAGATTGGTTTCATGCTTTACCATTTTACAGTTATAATCAACACTGTAATATAAATGTATAATATACATAATCATCCATCCAAATATCCATAAACATTCAACCATCCATCCAATACAAACATTCATTTAATATCATAAACCACAATTGTATATCGACGTATCGAATAATTCCAATATAATGTACAATGTACAATCGCCGTAGCGTATGCCATCCTTTATTAATTTAATTTAATTTGGCCTTCAAGGCCCCATCCATATCGAAATGACCACAGTATAATGTACAATGTACAATCGTCGTAGCGTACAGTTTCCTTAGTTAATTTACCTTGGCCTTGTAGGCCCCATCCAAACCATGTTTAATTTAATACCAGTTCGGCGTCATGTTAAGACAACCCGATAACCTCACCATGGATAGTAGTCCTCCCGTACACACAAAGGTGCTCATTTCGCTAGAGGTCCAGAGGCCCCTAACTATTCTCTTATGTCTCGTAAGATGTCCATATAAAAGGCCGTAGCCACCTGACCCATGATCCAAATAGGGCTCGTATGGGTATAACCTGGAGCGGAACCCGATCGGGTACCCCTCAGTGATCACAACTGCGCAACCAAGTAGTTCGTAAACTACCGGGATTCCTCACCTCAACTCATACCATCTCTCTCTCTCATAATGTTTAAGATATGCTCTTAGTCTTATGGAGAATAATTATTAATTAGCTGCCCAATGGGTCTCACGCATACCTAGAAGTAATCTAGGTTATATTCATGTTCGAGATCCATGCTCTAGAGACCGACAATGTCGTGACTCGTCCCTAAGTATTTTACTTAGGTTACCATATACTTAATATTAATACTATGGTATTATATCAAGTAACCGTCATGTCATCACAATAACGTATATGTATGTTTATATAAGTCGATCTATAGTCGACGTAGTGTTAGTCCCGTAGGACGCTCGTGCATAAATAATTAATGCAGTAGCACACAATCACATACATGTATCCAAAACACTTAACACACAAGTGATATCAACCAAATCCGAGCCCAAGGAGCTTCCTTAGGACAACTCGGATCAAACCCCTTTACATACCGTTCACCAAGACCTAGGATACGCAGTGTAGACCACTAGCTCGTCAAGCGTCCTCGTCCGAAGTATGATCTAAACGGTATTAAAACTATAAGTCAGTCTCCATGACTAACTACATCCGGTATTTCCGAATAACAAGTAACCCCGACAGTTCATCCCCGGATTTCTACAGTTATTTGTTACTGGTTTTTTCCTAAACCGGTCGGCTTTGTTACTAAAACTCGTATGTCAAAACATTTCGACTGTTAAGTTTAATTCATTATATTTCTTTAATCTTATCCACCACTAAACTTAGGTACATAACCTATAGTTGCATGTATGCATGCATGACTATATTATATTGTATTATTTTCCCACCATCCATTATAATACATTGTATTATACAATCCATTACCTTTAGCAAATAATATTTGCATCCAAAAACTTATACCTTATAGTTCGTAACTATTCTTCATGTAATAACCACCACCATTATATTATATGGTTTCCAACCATAATATATACTCATCCTTATATACATTATTCTTGTGTATGTATATATTTACCACGTAGGTAAATTTCGTGAGTTTAATAAACTCTTATATTATATGTTACATTTTATCATCTTATATTAGATGATTATTCCCATTAGTTGTATTATATTATACAACTTATATTAAGATTATTATCCTAATATTATGTAACATTTTATGTTGTAATAATTACAACTTCTAAGGTTTATTCCATAAATACCTTAGTTTATAAATCTCATTTATTTATAGTTTGTCACATTATTTAATGTGAATATCCTTCCTTATATTAATTCCACCTAAACCATATAATTGTTATAACATTTATAATATTATAGACCTTAGTCTAAAATTCATTTTCCAACCTTTAATATTTCGGTACAGCCCTTGAATTTATTTAAATTCCATTTTGACCACATAACATTATGTAATGTTATACCATATACTAATATCATTTGATATGATATTTTTATTTCCTTTAACTTATAACCTATAGTTTTTATACAAAACTATTATATATTGCCGCATAGGCATATATATTAAACCTTATTCTTTTCCATAAACCATAGTTTCCTTTATTTACAAAATCACCCCATTATTTATACCATGTTATATATACCATTTAATATAACATTTCTAACTTATAAAACGGGTATAACCTAGGATTATATTTTTTGTAAATTCCGAACAGACCTTGTTCTGTTTTATAATTGCCATTTGGCCCTATTTATAACATATAGTTTTATTATATCATTAAAACTATATATTATACACATATCTTAATAAATATTCTTATATTATTCTAAAAATCACCAAATTTCACCAAAGGGTTATAATTACCCTTACTAACCCATATACTTTCGGTATTTACTATACCACCACATATATTTCTCCAAAGTGTCATATTGACATAGTAACTATATATTATACATATATAGTTTATTTTAATTCCAAAATCAACCCAATAAATTCCTAAAAATTCCTAATAGCCCATGGGTGTTTATAATACCATTTTGCACCCTTAATTTTCGGAAATAACATATATACCACATATGTTATAAAATTGTTACAATAAAATACTTATCTTATTTTAAAACCTTAAATAAGTTATCTAACTTATTTAATTTGGTCAAAATCTAGCATATGGTCAAGGTTGACCACCTTAATATTTCCTTGACCATTAATCTCCACAAATTACGGTTTATACCCATATCTTTTCAGAAATTACCATTTAACCCCAAAACTTTATATAATCTTATAATTTTTATATAAACTCATTTAAACCTCCAATTTTCGGCTATATCCTTTTATAGCCCCCAATTTTAATTTAATTTCACCTAAGACCCCAATTCCTTGCGGTAATAATTATATATCACACAAGGTAATGTTCTAGTGAGAGAAAGCTCTCTCCTCTCACTGGTTTTTTCCTGTGCATCTACCCATGGGTAGAGGACGTAAACCTAAGATCTCTGTCCCATTGCCTAGTGTTCAAGTGTCTATGCCGGATAATCAGCCGATCTCTGTGGTGTCGTCGGGTGAACCGAAGAAGGCTTTGCAGTTTGGTAGTTGCGATAAGGTAGGAGCTGAGGTTGAGGAGCCAGATCTGGAGAATAGCCAGGAGGATGGCGATGGGTTTGTAGAGATCCAAGGAAGAAAGACGGGTATGGTGCCGGATTTGGGAAAGGTGCCACAAGTTCGGAGATCTTGGAGCAAGGTTGTTGCCAACAATAGAGATCGAGAAAACTGTCTAAATTTGGAGAGCTTCCAGGAGGATGAATCGCCTGTAATTAAGTTTTCGCAGGGTGAAGTGCAGTCTGAATGTGACTTTTGGAAACATTCTTTGGTGGGTGCGGCGATGGGGGCGCGACTCTCGTTTTTGGCTATGGAGAGATATGTCCAGGCTAGGTGGAGTAAATTTACGGTATCAAAGATCTATCAGAATGAGGGAGGGGTTTTCATTTTTCGATTTGAGAATCGAGAGGATATGGTGAGTATAATGGAGAGTGGTCCATGGTTTGTGCAGGGTAACTTGCCGTTGATCTTGCAAGTTTGGTCCCCGGGATGCAAATTGGACCTAGCGAACCTTTCTTCGGTTCCGGTTTGCATTAAGCTACCCCATATAGATCTTCAGTTCTGGTCACCCAGAATGCTGGGCAGGATAGCCAGTAAGATTGGGAGGCCTATAGTGGCGGATAAGTTGACTGCGAGCAAGGAGAGAATTGGTTTTGCTAGAATTCTGGTTGAGATTGATGCTAGAGCCCAACCGAGAGAGGAGATTTTATTGGAAGATATGGATGGGAAGAGATACAGCCAAAGAGTTGTTTATGAGTGGAGACCGTGGTACTGTGAGGTGTGTAAATGCTTTGGGCATTCAACTTCGCGGTGCCAAAAGAAAGCTGTTATTCCAGTTAATCAAGATGTTGGGGTTTTGTCTACGTATGCAGAGAAGGAGGGTGGTGGTGTTATTCGGGAGAAGGAGAAGGTGGTGCCTGCTACTCAGGTTGATAAGGGTAGTAGGGTTGTTACTGCTATGACGGGTGGTAGTAAAGGTGGTAGTGTAGTGCTTGGTGTAGAGGATCAAGGAGAATGGCAAGTGGTGAGTTCGAAGAAGAATTCGAGGTTGAGGGCTAGTCAACTGGAGTTGAGTAAAGGGGTTGGTGATCAAGTGGGGGTTTCAAAGGTTGTGGTGGTACCTAATGGGTAAACATCAGCTTGCTTGTTGGAACATAAGAGGGTTGAACACCCTGAATAAAAGGATGGCGGTTGATAAGTTCGCTGCTGTTAATAAGGTGAGTTTGTTTTCTGTATTGGAAACGCGGATTCGGTCAAATAAATTTGATGGGGTAGTGGGCTGGTTTAGTAATAAATGGAGATGGATATCGAATGTGGATAAGGATATTAATTGTAGAATTTTTCTATTGTGGGATGATTCTGTGTGGAATGTGCAGTGTTATGCATTGTCTAATCAGTTTGTTCACTGCAAAGTTTGTTCAAAAGATGGGGTGACTTCTTTCTGGATGACCTCAGTCTATGCGGCTAATATCAGAAATGATAGGGATGTGATGTGGGATGACTTAAGGAGGTTTGGCCAGTCCTTGAAAGAGCCTTGGGTGCTCATGGGGGATTTTAACTGTCTGCTTAAGTTTGGTGAGAAATCTGGCTTTAACTCTATGGGTGCGGATGTTGATGATCATTTTGTTGCTTGTGTTGAAGATATTGATGTGCACGACATGAATTTTTCTGGAGCGTTCTACACCTGGTCTAATAAGCATGTGAAGGATCTTCAGTCGAGGATTTCCTGCAAATTAGATAGGGTGCTGGTCAATAATGAATGGATTTGTGAATTTGTTGACTCTCATACTGAGTTCTGTATGCCTGACATTTCATATCATAGCCCTGCTTTGATTAGGCTTGATAAACTCAGTAAGAAGGTGTCGTATCTGTTTAGATTTCGTAATATTTGGGTGGAGGACAGTAGTTATGTTGATTTGGTTAGAGAAGGTTGGAAGAAAGAGGTTACTGGTTGCCCTATGTTTTAGGTGGCGTAGAAGATGAAATATGTTAAGGTTAAACTTAAGGAGTTGAATAGAGTGAAATTTGGTCATCTGAGGAAGAAGGTTGATTGTTGTCAAGAAAAATTGCATGGTGTGCAGAGATTGCTGAGTTTGAACCCGTTTGATAAGGGTTGATTGAAACAGAAAATACTCTGATTAAGGAGTATAATCAGGTGGTGAATCTGTTACATACACAGATGGTACAGCAGGCCAAAGTGGACTGGATCCAGATGGGGGATGAGTCTACTGCGTATTTTCATAGAATTTTAAATGCTAGGAGGCATTCTTCAAAAATTCATGTTATGTAAACTGATTTGGGTGTGAAGCTTGTGGAGGAGGAGGAGGTTAAAGATCACATAGTGGGGTTCTTTAAGTGTCTTCTGGGGGAGAAAATGGGCAGTAGAACTTCTTGTGAGCAAAGGATCTTTGCAAAAGGTAAATGTGTATCTGATGAGATCAATCAGAAACTTGTTCAGCCAGTCTCTGATAAAGAAATTTGGGTTGCTCTGAATTCGATTAAGAATACTAAAGCCCCTGGGCCGGATGGGTTCAATTCTTTGTTTTTTAAATCTGTCTGGAACATTGTTGGTGTGGATATCATAAGAGCAGTGAAGGACTTTTTTTGATAAAGGTAAAATGTTAAGGCAGATTAATACTACCTTAATTTCCCTTGTGCCCAAGGTTGATAACCCCACTAAAGTGAAAGATCTTAGACCCATTGCTTGCTGCAATGTGATCTATAAGATTCTGTCCAAAATTATTACTGCAAGGTTATCGGAGGTTCTGCCTTTGTTTATTAGTGATAGCCAGGGTGCTTTTGTGGCTGGGACAAGCCTAGCACATAATGTTTTGATGTGTCAAGAGATATTATTGGGTTATAACAGACGGAATATTTCACCAAGGTGTGTGTTTAAGGTGGATATTCATAAAGCATATGATTCGGTTAACTGGAGTTTCTGGAGGTGCTAGTGGGACTCGGCTTTCATCAGAAATTCATTTCCTGGATTATGAGGTGTGTTTCTACCCCTTCGTATTCCATATTGATTAATGGTCAAAGTTGTGGGTTCTTTAGGGGGGAGAGGGGGCTTAGGCAAGGTGACCCTCTTTCCCCACTATTGTTTGTTATGTGTATGGAGTATTTGAGTCGGTTATTGGCTGATGCTAAAGATGATCCTAACTTTAATTTCCATCCGAAATGTGATAAAGTGGGATTGAATCATTTATGTTTTGCGGATGACCTGCTCGTTTTCTGTCGTGGAGATGTGGGTTCAGTCAGGATTATTAAGGGGCTGATTGATAAGTTTTCTGTTGCTTCTGGTTTGTCGGTCAGCCAGCAGAAATGTAAAGTGTTCTTTGGTGGAGTGAATGAGGAGGAAAAAAAGAAAATCATGGAAGTGTTGAGCTTTGAGGAAGGTACTCTTCCGGTTAAGTACCTGGGTGTGCCCTTGTCAACACACAGACTCAAGAGGGAGGATTATTTACCTCTGATCTCGAAGATTACTGCAAAGATATCTCACTGGGCTGCTCGTAAACTGAGTTATGCGGGTAGGCTGCGATTGGTGGAAAGCACGTGGGTGAGTATTCAAAGATTCTGGGCTAATGTTTTTCTGTTTCCGAAAAATGTTGTCCATTTGATTGTGCAGAAATGTAGAATGTTCTTGTGGAGTGGTGGTGTTTCGGGGAAGAGAGCTCCAGTGGCTTGGAGTAAAGTGTGTAGGCCCAAGAGTATTGGTGGGCTAGGAATCAAAGAAGTGTTAGCATGGAATAAAATGGCTATTTTCAGTAATTTGCTGAAAGTGAAGAAGGAGGCAGAGGATCAATCGGTGTTTTGTAGATGGTGTCGATTTTATCTACTGAAAGGTGATTCTGTTTGGACTGTTAAGCTCAAAGGAACTCATGCCTATTGGTGGAAAAATTGTCTTACAATCAGGGATGAATTGTTTGGGAGAAATCTGCAATCTTGTATTGACGGATGGATTGATGAGTGCGGTAAGGTGTCCGCGAAGGGGCTGTTTAACTTGGTGTACCCGATGCCGAATGGGAATGGTTGGGATCAAATACTTTGGACTTGTTTCTGTACTCCACATGCTTCCTTTATTTGGTGGCTAGCATGTCAAAACAGAATGACTACCAAAGATAGACTCAAAGCTTGGAATGTGAGTACTAATGAGGTTTGTGGGTTTTGCGGTTTGACCGAAAGTAGGGATCACATCTTCTTTGAATGTGGTTTCAGTAAGAATGTTTTTACTGATATTATGCATAGATGGTTGAGGTGTAATCTGCCTTGTGATTTTTTAGAGTGTATGTATTGCTTGTGGGTTTCTAATTGTAAATCTGCTCTGGTTTACAAGCTTAGATGTGCTGCAGTGGGGGTGGTCATTTACCATCTTTGGAAGGTTAGGAATGAAGCCATCTTCTCAGGGATCCCATATGATAAGGATAGATGTGTAAGTAATATCCAATCGGAGTTGAAGATGAGGTGGGGCAGATCTTCCTTCCCAGTTTCTAGGAAGAATTTCCGAATCTGTAAGAGTTTTGGTATTCTTGAGTTCTTGGGGAGGAAATAGCTAGTTTTGGGTTGTCATTGGTATACGTCGATAATTAGGTTGTAAATACTCTCTCTCGTTTATAATACAAGCTTACCTTTTTTGTTCAAAAAAAAAATTATATATCACCTAAACTTAAATAAAAGCTTATAAATGCATAAATAAAATGGCCTAAAGTACATGGCCTTATTACAAACATTAGCTTATAAAATAAATTACACATAAATGCCCATAAAAGCCTTAAACTCTCGGCCCTTACACATATATTTTCTTTATTTACCAAATTTCCACATAATGTCTTAAATTTGACAATTATGCTAATTAATTAGTTATAAAATTTATTAAACCATTCCTTAATCACCTAAGGTCAAAATAAGACCTTAATATAACCATTCACTCATGTCACATTTATATACATATGTATAAACACATATTAATATACCAAGTGTAGGTTTAAGTGATTTATACCTTATTGTTGCCATGTATAAGCCTTGTTTGGTCACGGCTGATTGGAGATAATATTTCCACAGCTTAGTTTACATGTTTTCAAACAGCAATTAAGGCATGATTAGTCTCCAAGCAAGATCTAACCATAAGAAGTGTTTAATGTCAATTTTAAGGGTAAAATTTACCTCAAAATACCAAGGTAACCAAGGTTGAATTCGGCCTGTATTTACAGTAGGCAAAGATCATTAAAAGAGCTACTAAAACCAAGCTTTAAACTGGTATAACTCAGATTAGAAGATGGCTAATTTTTACCTTGTTTAAAGTGCCTAAAATGGTGTTTTTGGCTTGGATCTGGCTATACCTTGAAGCTCTTGATATACCAACTGAATACGTATGTTAAGATGAAGATTATAAGCTTAGAAACAAAGTTTCACAGCCGAATTTGAAGGGAATCAAATGATATGTGCTTAAAGCACATTTTTATACCTTAAGAACAAGATTAGCTTTCTCCATCTTCTTCCCTTGTTAATGCCGAGATACACCCTCCATTTAACCTCCAAAACAACCTAAGAACATTGATGGAAGTGGATGATGCTTAGCTCCATGGAAAGAGGAAGAAATTGTGAAGAAAATGAACATTTAAAGGCTAATTAAGCTTACCTAGGTAGCAAGATGTTCTTCTCTGCCTATGGAGTGTTAGCCACGGTTTTAGAGAAGCAAATGGAGAGGATGAAGAGCTGCTGTCAGCAGGGAAGCAAGGAGAATGAAGAAAGTAAGCTTAATTTAGCTTATATGTTACTTTATAGAATAGTATTTGATGACTCACTTAACCAGCTGTATAACTGGTTGGAGATTTATAATTGAGTGGGTTTGACAGCCATATGAAGTCGGCCAAGGGTAGTCAAGACAATGGGTGACATTTGACCTTGGTCAAAGGTAAGTAATTAAATGTTATTTTTGGGTACTATTCATACTAAATTGCCCATTTTGATTTTATTTTTAAACTTTGATTTAGACTTTATAATATAGTCTATCATGTCACATTAATGTTATAAAGAACTTAATATAGTCTTTACAGTGACAAAAAGTCATTATCTTAGAGCTCATACACAAAAAAATATGCTTTAAGGAATTTTAGTGCACATTTTAAGTCGCAGGGTGTTTCTGAGCTCTGTTTTCTTTGAGAACAGTTTTTTTGTGTTCCTTACATGATATTTGATCATGGTATCCAATTTTATATCATTTAGAGGTCATTATACCTTTAAGGTTTTCTTAGAGCACATTTTTGCCCTACTTGACCTTGAAGCATGTAAATGCTTGTTCTTTGTGTTGGAGTGTTGTCCAACAGTTGTAATATGTTTAGTAATGTGTTAATAAGCTTAGGAAAAATTTTTAGGTCCTAAGTAGTTCATTTGGGTATTTATTTACCCTAAACAGTCAAAGGGTGCAAAGTCTTATTTTGTGTTGACCACTGTTGTTCTCAGTTGACTTTTAAGGCTTGTTTAGGCCTTAATCAATGTGATTAGATATTTAATCCATGTTTTATTAGTTTGGGGTATTTCACTATCCATGACCTTTCGGTCTTACAAATCCACAATACATAAATACAATTCCTTAAACAACTACCCATATCAATAACAACCATGTCCTACTCTCGAACGGTTGACGGCTTCGTTGTACCTGGAAAATAAAAATGATGCCCCTAGGGGCTCAGCAAAATTGCTGCATATGACTTCCGCATACCCCGCGTACTAGCGAGGGTACGCCGACTATTTAGTCGAGAGCATGCGGTTCATTTTATTTCAAACAACATGCAAGGCATCAATACATTATATATGTATTTTAACACAATCAAAGTTCAATGAGGAACACAAACACTAACACACACATCAAGAGGTTAGTTTAATTTGTTATATACTTAGGCCTTGTGGGTTATACCTCACTATGCCTCAATTCATTCTACATTGTCACCCCACTCGCTTAGATTACACTTACTCAAATTCTTTCACTCTCAACCTCAAACTCAATACTCAAATTACAAACTCAACTCTCTCAAGTCACAACTCAATACTCAATGCTCAATTCTCTACCTCAATCAATTTCTCAAACCAATACTCAATACTCAAAGGCATCTTTTAAGTCTTAGCCACGACCTCCGGGCAGGGTCATACTCAAGACCCACCACCGGGCTTACAAATACAAAAGGAGCTATGCATTTAGCTCCTCAAGTTCACAAATGTCCAGTTCTCTACCGGACTACTCAAATTCCCAAAACTTCTCTCTCGGAGTCATTTCTCAATCTCAAGGATTAGCCTAGAGGTATCTCTCTCGATAACATCTATTGGCTTAGGGGAATTCCTCAATGTCTAGTATTCTAAGATTTAAGGTTTTACCCAACTTATTGAATACTCTCATGTTCGGGACATGGTTTATTTTAGCCGGATCCTCTCATTGGGATTCGACTATCTTTCTAAGGGGTTTGGTGATCCCTTATACTTCTTTACTTTACTCAAGGAGCCAATGGCAAAAGAGCTAGTGAATTGTTCTTAAGGAGATTATTAAAGGGCATATGTGATGTTGAGTGTACATGTAGGTCAAAGGCAATATATATGTGGGAAATTTAGTGTTTAAGGTTATGTTATTTAAGGGCCTAAGAGCCATGTTATTTAAGGGCCTAAGTGCGAAGCAATTTTATTATGCACTATATTGTGATGTATTGTAAATTTGGTGAAGTGTTGTGTGTGAGAAAGTTCTTGATGGTTTTGGGTGTTCTTGAATGTTTAATGGTCAAAAACAATGTGTTTTGGTATGACAATATGCTAGGAGAACCCATGGCAAAAATTTGGAGAATGTACAAGAAGTTTTAAGTGTTTAAATGAGCTTTGGTGAACTAGGAAGTGTTAGGAATGAATAAATGTTTTACTAGGGAAGAAAGCATGTATTAAGGTGATTTAGAGTGATACAAGGATTTAGGTATTATCTTGGAAGTTCTAGGAATTCAATGAGTGTTTTTGAGGATGTATTAAAGTCTTGGAGAAATTTGTTTAAAGTTTAGGTAATGTTGATGTACAAGGAATGAGTGATGTTTAGGTAAGGACATGAGGAAGGAATTTTAAGAAGGTGTGAACAAGGAAATTTAGTTAGTAAGGAAGGATGTTTGGGAGATGATGTTATGATGGTGAGGAAACATTCTTGGCATAGTGGTCATCATAGGTATGAAACACCACTTGGAGAAACTAAGGAGAAAACATTATAAGTGTTAGGAATTTTGGTAAGAAAAGAGTAAGTGTTTAAGGAGTTATAAAATGAGTTTATGGATGTTATATGAAGGGTTAAATGTGCCAAATGATGTTAGAACACATTAGGAGGCTTGAGGAAAAGTTGGGAAGAAGTTTGACAATTTTTGGGCTTGTTTTGGTGTGGTCTGACCCAGAGCTCCGACCCGCAGTTGGGTCGGACAGCCTCTGTAAGTCACCAGTATGAGGTTCTGGAATGGTCCAACCCAGCGGATTTGGGTCGGACATGGGTCGGACAGGCAAGTTTTCAAAGCACGGTAAGTTTCTGGAATGGTCCGACCCAAGGACTTGGGTCGGACAAGGGTCGGACGGGGTAGAACTTTCAAATCCGAAAATCACTGGAACGGACCGACCCAGTTGGTGGGTCGGACGGTGGGTCGGACGTCCCAAAACATGTAAAAAAAAACAAACAAAGTGTGGTTTAAGTAGTAAACCCTAGTGGGTATAATGATGACAACCAAGTGTGAGTTTAAACAAAAGAAAACGTGTCATTCAATCGTGTAAAGTCTTAGTGAACCGGAACTTAATGAGTAATTAACCGACATTGTCAATCATGTCTAGGAGCTACGTTTGGCGGGACTCTTACGCAGCAAGGACCAAGGTATGGTTTTCTTGCAACCTGTGTCCTACCGGATTACACCGGCTTGTATGCCAATGTGTTTTCTGTATGTTTGCCACGTTGTAAGATAAAACATGTAATGAGTTTATAGTAATTCATTTATGTGGCGTGTTCAATTCTGATACCATTTAACCTCGAAAGTGTTAAACCTTAGCTAACTGAGTCTAGGATCACATGAGAGATCGGTATTTGGATTTAAACGACCCGAACCATGGGACGTTCTAACCACGGCTATGCGTGTGTTAATTGTGTGATATTTGTGTGTGTATGTAAGGACCACCCTCGTATGTTTAACCCTGTTGTAATACTGTATAGTGTGTGGATGTGATAGACTCCATAGTGGGGCTCTAACTAATATATAGAAGTAAGTATGTACTAACAGGGGTGAGGAATCCAGTTAGGCCGGTCGCGTTGTTTGGGAGTGGGTATCCTTTTTAGCCTTACCCTCCTCTCTGTTATGGTTGTTTCCCTCACGGGTTATGATCTCCCATTAGCTTACTCCAAAGCTTAGCTATTCTGACTTATGATCGGTTTAGGGGGAACATGTGTTTATGTCGAGTGTGTTGGGTCACCATATCCAAACCATCTTAACTTAAGTTACTCGTCCGACTATTAGGACGGTAATGAGTGTTGTATAACGAGTTTATCATGAGGGTGACATCATTCTCTAGGCTCACCAGTGAATTAACTATGTTGGGTCGGTTCCTAAGAGAACCGTTCCCGTTATGTTATGTGTTGTTATTGTACTGCAATTCCCTTTACGATGTTGTTATGTGCACGTTGAAACGTGAAAAGCGTTGTTATGGGGTGTATGTTATATGTTGTAAAATGTGGAGTATGTGGATCATGGATATGAATCCCAGTTTGTGATAAGAGACATTTAAGGATAACCCGTTTATTGGGTAAGTATCGTCTATTAAGGAAGTAGCTCCATTAGAGGAGAAACACTCTAGGGTTAATGAACACAATGAGTGACTTATCAAGTAAGGAGGTGTTATCTGTTTGTTGAGCCCATTGAGGTGGAATGTTATGTGCTGTGTGTTTATAGTTTACATGTGTGATTCAAATATAATCAACCGCATGCTAAGACGACAATTAGTTGTGCGTGGCCCGGTAGCATGCGGGCTGCGGGATTACCATACCAGCAAAGGTGCTGAGCCCCTTGGGGGCCACCCTTTCTCTTCTTTTCCTATTTCAGGTACAAGGAGCTGGAAACCGTTCGAGAGTAGGATGGGGTAGTCGTTGTACATGGGTAATCATTTAAGTTGTATATATACAGTAGGTGTAGTAAGACCGAAATTGTTATCGGCATTAGTTTGTGAATACTCGGTACAGTTGGAAGGTATGTGTATGTTTGTTGTTGATGGAAAAGGGATAGCAATGTGTAGTCACTCGGGAATCTAGTCCATCAGACCGATACATTGTATATGTAATAGCCTTGTTAGCCACGTAGGTGGTTAACGGCGTGTAACACCAACGAGTTAAGTAATGTGGTGAAGCTTGTTTTCCGCTGCAGTTTGTTTTTAAGTGCGTAAGTGTTGGATGGGGTGTTACAAAAAGTGGTATCAGAGTGAAGTATCGCTCTGATGACTGAATTACCGAGCTTAGGAAGTATCGAGTTAGGATTTTAGTACTTTGGGTTAAGGGTTGAGTGATAGCGTGAGAGATACGCTAGTTAGGAATTACCAGTGTGAACTGGAAACCTATAATATCCTTCCCGCCCTCCACCGTCCCTGTTTTATAACTGGGGGAAAGGACGCCAGAGAGATGGAAGTCCTCTCATACTCGGGATACCCGATCTGGCTGTTATTAAATACCTCCAAAAGTACGGAGAACCTGTCATACAGTAGATCCCGAAAACTAGGAATCCTGGAGACGTTTTCCATCTGAACAATGTTGACCGCATTAACAGCGAAGAATGAAGAATTTTGTGTATAAGAGAATGGAATTTCCGGCAACCTGGGTCGACATGCTGAGCAGTCGAGAACAACCAGCTTGCAACGCACCGACCGTGCAACATGCAAGAAGTGGATTAATGAAACCCGAGACGAGTGTCAACGGGACCACAGTTGTTAAATGATACGCCAACGGTATACCAACCGACAAAGGAACTACAACGTAGTGCCCAAACAAGAGACAAGTCTGAGTGACCTCGACAAATGCGTGGAACGGGCTACGAAGAGGAAACAATACTAAGTAAAAAGGGGTCTCCAAGAATGGGAGACACCCCAGTTAATAAGTATCATGTGAATACAGTGAGAAGTCGCCTAGAAGGTCAATTATCAAGACTGTAAGATCAAGTGAGGGCCAACAAGGCCACTGATGACAGTGCGGGTAAAAACAATACCACAGCCGGTGTGTGTTGAACCGATAGCCAGTTAGCATGGCGCACTTGCCATGGCAAGTGCTGCTATAACAGGGCTGTTCGGGAAAGTTTTAACAAATACAAAGTACTTAGTAAAGTACCATGAAGTTAACTGTGATCATTGTAACACCCCTACTCTAATCGGCTCCTAATCATCTTACTTAACATTATAATCGCAGCGGTAATCTCAACAATTGAACTACTGGTGTCACCCTTCTTACTCGCTCATACGAGTAATAACGTACTTACTGATATATTCTTAAATACGAAACAATTTCTCGCAGTGACAACAAGAGATAGATCTATCCTTCCCAAACCAATATAAAATACATTCGCAGTGAGCATTCTAAGTATCCCAACCCTATACACGTTTCTAAGTTCGTATCAAAATGCAACAGTGCATATTTAAACAACTGTAATTAAACTACCCAGCGCGTCCCTCTCTTTGCCGACACCGGAAGCTGCATACCTGCAAAAATGGTTGTTTGTGGTATGGAATCAGCCCCTGTTGAGTATGTTACTACATGACTGTCATGCCCCCTCAGACCCTCAGTTATTTGGTCGAGAGCATGCAATTCATTTTCATGCAAGTATTTTAATGTTAAAACTGTAAAGCAACAATATATATTGCAGTAAACTCAAATAACTAACAAGCCCCCGGCTTCACACATCGCATCGTAATAAACCACTGAAAGTGCTACAACGCTTATAGGAGTACAGAGACTCCATTCCAACAAACACTTAACAGTTCATAATTGAGTTCGGCGACTCACTCGACCAAACAATCCACCATAAACCACACATGAGTACAATGAGTCGACACATCCAGTTCACAACACACAATATGAGCACAATAGCTCGTTCAAACAAATCCACCAACATACCACACATAACCACAAAGCACAACCAATGAACAATAAGGCGAAACAACGAGAATATAAACGAGTATAAAACCCTCATTTGGCATGCAAGCCCAAATAATGTTCGCCTAATGTACGAGTTGATATAGTCGTTCATAATTGTTCAGTCATGTCTAATGACAATGTCTCGTTAGAACGACGTGTCTCTAAGTTACCCATCTCTTATGGCGGGTCACCCACGGCAGTAGCCATTCCAGCGGTAGAGTCTCCGACCTACGAACAATCTGTAGTTCGTTGGAAATTACCTGATACTTACGGTTACCACACGGTATCCTAGTATCGTTAATGGATCACAGTTCACAGTAAGAGTCACATCCTCTTGATAAACTTATCTCTATACCATCGCATCGTTTTATTATTTTCCTTAACAAAGACTAAGGCGTTAGTCCAATCCTGAGTATGTCGACTCGGGATCCAGTGTTAGATCGAGAGTGGTGTTAAAAAGGCCAATGCTCCGTATATAAGTCTCAGATAGAATATATATCTTATTATTCTGATGCTACAACGTTTTACTTACGTTACTTATATTACACATATAAGATAGCATCATTGTCGCTAGTTCGTTTTATAATATGTTCATATATAGGAACGGTACTGTTATCGTACGACAGTAATAATAAAGCAGCATTAATACAACTCAAGCATATTAATTCACACAAACAGACATTCAATCTTATCACAGATTTTCACACAATGTCTGAACTGAGGAAATCCTCAGAGACAATTAAGCCACATAAATAACATACCGTTCACCCTGATTGTATTACGGTGGAGTATGATTAGCTAGATCCGATGCCCCTCGTGTCGTCTCTAACAATCTATCCATATGCATCACACTATGCATCAGCATCTCATACTAACAACACACTACGGTACCTCGTACCATTACTAATCCCGGTTTATTCACCGTTACTAACTGATAACGTTTGTCGGGTTTTCGGTTTAACTCGGGATTTGGAACAACGTCATATTTCATGCGTGGTTTCGTCGAGTATATTAATATACTTAACTTTAAACGTTTGTTACCACATGTAATTTAATACACATTTGTACATTGTATAGCTTGTCACTATATGCATGTATAATCTTATTCATTTATCATACATCTCACCTTAGTATTTATTTTCCTAAGGTTTGTTTTTTCCACCACCCATTTTAATACATGGTTTTCTAACCAAAGTATATATTCATTTATATACATTTTTTGGTAGTATATATATTTACCACAAGGTAATTCCATGAGTTATAAATTCTTGTATTATATGTTACATTTTTATCATCTTTTACTAGATGCCTTTTCCCTTTAGTTATACTATATTGTACAACTTATATTAAGATTATTATCCTAATATTATGTAACATTTTATGTTGTATCTTAACAACTCCCAAGGTTTAATTAAAAAATTCCTTGGTTTATGAATCCTATTTATTTATAGTTTGTCACATTACTTAATGTGATTATTCTTACTTTTATTTTCCATCTAAACAAATAATTGTTTATAACATTTATAACATTATAGACTTAGTCTAGGATTATTTTCCAACCTCTAATATTTCGGTACAGCCCTTGAATTTATTTAAATTCCATTTTGACCACATAACATTATGTAATGTTATGCCATGTACTAATATCATATATTATGATATTTTTATTCCCTTTAATTTATAACATATAGTTTTTATGCAAAACTATTTATTATTGCCGCATGGGCACCTTTAAAAACCATATTCTTTTCATATACCATACTCTCCTTTATTTACAAATTCACCCCATTATTTATACCATGTTATATATCTCAGAAAATATAACATTTTAACTTATAAAATGGTAAACCTATGGTTATATTTTGTAAATTCCGAACAGACCCAATATTATTCTATAATTGTCATTTGGCCCAATTTATAACATATAGTTTGATAATAACATTAAAACCATATATTATACACATATCTCATTAGATACTCTTATATAATTCTAAAAATCACCAAATTTCACCAAAGGGTTATAATTACCCTTACTAACCCATATATAGTCGGACCATTCCACCACATCTTTTATTTCGAAGTGTCATAATGACATATAACTATATATTATACATATATAGTTCATTCTAATTCCAAAATCAACTCAATAAATTCCTAATAGCCCATGGGTGTTTATAATACCATTTTACACCCTTTATTTCGATAATAACATATCACCACATATGTTATAAAATTGTTACAATTAAATTCATAACTTGTTATAAAACCTTAAATAAGTTATCTAACTTATTTAATTTGGTCAAAACCTACCATATGGTCAAGGTTGACCACCTTAATATTTCCTTGACCATTAATTTCTATATATTACGGTTTACACCCATAACTTTCATAAATTACCATTTGACCCCAAAACTTTATATAATCTTATATTTTTATATAACTCCTTTAAATCTCCAATTTCGGCTATATTCTTTATAGCCCCCAAATTTTAATTTAATTACACTATAACCCCAATAATATGCGGTAATGCATATTTAGCACCTAAATTAATTAAAAGCTTATAAATGCATAAATAAAATGGCCTAAAGTACATGGCCTTATTACAAACATTGGCTTATAAATAAATTACACATAAATGTCCATAAAAGCCTTAAACTCTCGGCCCTTACACATATGTTTTCTTTATTTACCAATTTTCCACATAATGTCTTAAATTTGACAATATGCTAATTAATTTGTTATAAAATTTACTAAACCATTCCTTAATCACCTAAGGTCAAAAGAAGACCTTAAATACTTTGTTCACTCACGGCACAATTTATATAAATATGTATAAGCACATATTAATATACCAAGTGAAGGTTTAAGTGATTTATACCTTGTTTTTGCCTAGTATATGCCTTGTTGGCCACGGCAGTATGGAGATCTATTTCCACAGCTTAGTTTACAGTTTTCAAACAGCAATTAAGGCATGATTAGTCTCCAAGCAAGTCTAACCATAAGAAGTGTTTAATGTCAATTTTCAAGGTAAAATTTACCTTAGAACACCAAGGTATACAAGGTTAATCTCGGCCTGTATTTACAGTAGGAAAAGAGTGTTAAAAGAGCTACTAAAATCATGCTTTAAACTGGTATAACTCAGATTAGAAGGTAGCCAATCTTTACCTTGTTTAAAATGCCTAAAATGGTGTTTTTGGCTTGGATCTGCTAATACTTCGAAGCTATTGAAGTACCAACTGGATAAGTATGTTAAAATGAAGATTATAAGCTTAGAAAGAAAGTTTCACAACCGAATTTGAAGGGAATCAAAAGATATGTGCTTAGAGCACATTTTATACCTTAAGACAAGATTAGCTTTCTCCACCTTCTTCCCTTGTTAATGCCGAGATACACCCTCCATTTAACCTCCATAACAACCTAAGAACATTGATGGAAGTGTTTGATGCTTTGCTCCATGGAAAGAGGAAGAAATTGTGAAGAAAATGAACATTTAAGAGCTTAATAAGCTTACCAATGGTGATTGGTGTTATCCTCTGAGTTTGGCTGAGTTACCACGAAAATGGAGAAGCAAAGAGAGGTGGGGGGCTGCTGGAATCGGCTGGGAAGCAAGGTGAGTGAAGAAGAATGATTGGAAAGGCTTAATTGAAATGGAAAAGTAATAAAAGTACTTTACTATTGCAAATTTGGTATTAGGTAGCTAATTGTGTCTAACAATGATTGTGATCTGTCTCCTCTCCTCTTTCCTGTCGAATTCCTTGGTCAATTGGGTCAATTATTGACAGGACCATACTTGGTCAAATTGACTCGAACGGGCCCACTTTAGGGTTTTATTTTTAATATTAAATTTTATAAAAATTCGTAAATTTCTGGAATTAAATTCATAATATGAGATAATATGATAAAATCTATTTAAAGGTAATTATAACCATTAAGCCCATTAAAACCCAATTTAGAAGGCAATCTCACAAAAACGTGCTTTAAGGTATTTTAGTGCAAATTTTGTGTTGCAAGGTGCTTCTGAGCTTAGCTTTCTTTGATATAGTTTGTTGTGTTCCTTACTTAATTAAATACTTAGGAATCCATTGGATCCTATTTGAGGTCATACAATCTTTATGGTGTCTTAAAGCACATTTTTGGCTTTACCGATCTTAAGGCGTGTTTGTGCCTTGTTGAGATCTTTTAGATTGTCCCCTAATATTGATGTTTATTAACCATCTTAGATCATTAGTAGGTCCATTTCATTAAGTTTAAAGGTTAGGGGTATTTCAGTCTACCCCCTTAAAAAGGCTTCGTCCGAAGTCCTTAATCAGCTACGTTCACCTAAGGAATCAAGTCCACTAAGTAACCACAGACAGATTCAAGGGAGTACATTCCTACATCAGACTAGTCTAAGTATCACATTTGATCAGCATCCATCATTCCATATAGTCAATAATTGATACTTTCTTCATCAACAGCACTAAACAAGGTGCAAATCTCATAATACACAGCACTAGACAAGGTGCAATCTCATAGTACACGCACTAGACAAGGTGCAAATCATCAAGTACTCAAAGGTGTTTGCAAGGGATACTCCACGCATCCCTATCTACATGTTAGTATCTCGCGAGGATACTCACACATCATTCCACATGTATGTGTGCACATATAGTTAACGTTGACAAATCACAGGAAGCATCTTAAAGACCAGGACCTGACGTCCTCAAACCCAAACAATATACCCACCCGCGACACACAGTTTAATAACGAAGGACACTTGCGGTCCCGGCTACTCGGGACAGTATCACCTTATTTCTTAGTCACCCACAGACACACCGGTCTAATGACAAAGGACTCTGCGGTCCACGGCTCTCTGGGTGATGTCACTCGCAGACACACCGGTCTAATGACGAAGGACTCCACGGTCCACGGCTCTTCGAGTGACGCCCTAACTTCCAATTTTTATTCATATCTGTGTCCACTTGTAGGAAGTTTCGAGAGTCATTCAAACCCTGACGTGGTCAGCGTCAGTGTTGAGCTATCTCTTACCTCAATTTGTGTTCGGTATCGCTTGATCGGACCAGGATCAAGTTCAACTTCCCACGTCAATTTCAATCAATTAATTGTTTTATCCATTTCTAATCTTGTTTCCTCTTGATATTTGCCACCTTGTGTTCATAGATACACAAGTCAACTAGTGTAATTAATCTAGTCATTGGCATCTAGGATCATGTATCCTAACCATATACCAAGTTCTTTCAACTTATAATTATTCGTACAATCCCTAGAGGTTTTACCTCCACTAGGTTACACATCGGTCTCATGCCGACTCACTCATCGCATTCCAACAATCGGTTCATACCGAGTCACAAATCATATAGTATGGAGCTTTCTACTCCTTCCATTTGACATCTCCCATAGAAGCTACCAGATAGACCTACTTGAACTCTCAACTGGAGCTAACAAGTTAGGCGTTTATGTGTTTTAATGTTCGCAATGTTTGCATAATAATCGGAAATAGGATAAGAACATTCTATTTGTTCTCCCTTTTCTATTCACCACAACTAATGCGAACTAAAATATATATATATTCATACACATAATACATCATAATATTACCTCAAGTAATATAACACAATCATAACACTTGTACTCTACGTACAATAATAGTTTGCAGCATGTGTACCATGTGCTACGTACCCCTACGTACGGTATATTTTAGGTGTGCGAAATCGCTCTACCCCCCTTAAAAGTGATTACGCCCACGTAATCTACAATAATCATCGTGAAGTAACAAGTTCAAGATGTTCCATTCCAGTTGAATTATTCGTGCACTAATGTGCTACATATTTCATTACTCCTTTTCATAGGGTCGGGCTTTAGCCCCTCAGGTTATACCGCCTGTTTCGGTTAGGTGTATGTATATTCATATACGGTTTGGTCGGGAGGTGTAAACATATCAATTGTTTCCCCAAACCCGCTAGGTACGTCAAACCTAAGCAATATGGGCCCACTCGCTCCGCAAGCAGTCTGCCCAACTACTATATGGTTAGTTTACCCTTTTTAGGTGGTAATTTCATGTCGGTTTCAACTCCATGTGACGGTGTTTTCTACACGGTCTTCCATAATTATGGAGTATCGTTAGTCGCACACGCTTATTATTTCAACTAGCCATTCTATTCAGCCCTTCTGAATTCTATACATGCTCATGGTATATTCCCATGAGTTCATGCCACCCTACCGAACTAACCTTCGGTATAAGGGTTGTCGAGCTATGCTCTAGCACCTAGTGCTTGCAATAGTTGTCTCTAAAATATTAAGACGAGTCTGATATGCGCATTTAACTGGCGCCTCATGACTCCAAGTTATTTCTAACCGGGATGAGTTCGTTCCCTAGGTACCATGTAGGTCTTTTTATTGGTGTGAGCTCGTATCCCTCGCGTGTTGGTATTTATTGTCCACACATATGGTTCATTCCTACACTCCATTAGGGAAATCCATTGGTTTATTTGATCCTCGACTTTCTACTTTTCTCTAATATAATTCGGTTGACAGTTATTATAATGGTCGCTTGCTGCGCACCATGTACCAGTCGATTGGACGGTTATCCGCCGTTGCGGTTTGCATGGAATACCTAATCTCCAGCTTAGAGTATCTCTTGTAATGCTCGCTTTTGCCCTTCGTCTGTTGTAAACATACAATACGACTGTGGGTTTTAGCTTGGTATTTATTTTCTGTTCAATCCTAATTGGTACTAACATACTAACGTTTTTTTTATGGCTTGAGCATGTGGTTATTATTATTTAATGCGACATCATCGCAGCGCCCTCAGCGCGTGGTATAACTCTCTCGTGCCCCTTTTTGGGTAGCATCTATTATCACAAAGGTTTCTCTAATATAACTTCCTTAGATACCACATTCCTCTTCTCATTCATGGGTTCGACTGCCATTACCATTAAATTGGCCTTAGTTTCCTCGTTTACTAAAATCCGTAAAACTTATGTTCTGACTCCTCCACTGTGGAGTTGCGACCTTATGTCACTTTATTATTAAGCTATTCTTGATTTTTCCTAACCTTGCTAGTTTGACTGAGATCTCTCTCGTCGTTACATGGTTTACCTAGTCAGGGTTCCATTCGCTGACTTAGACGCAGAGTTGATTACCTCCTGGGTCTTTACACTACTCGTTTACATGCATGGGGTACCATACTGATACATTACTACTTACCCAACTAACTTAATATAGTTTGTCAGGCCCACAAGCTCCTAGGAGTGCGGTCGTCCCATGTCTCGTTTAGTGCACTCGTAGCGTTCGTACCCGGTGATTATCGTACTCTTAGTCTCGGTAATTTATGTTTGAGTAACTATGCTGCCAATTCTTAACCTTTAATGTCAGAATGGCCTATTATTAGGTTCTATGGTTTCCTTTATTAATGTGTATTTCCTTGACTTTCTCTAAGATAGGTGTTTGCGACTTATCGCCCTAATTCTGGTTTCCACATGCTCGTCATCTGGTATTTGTGAGTGGGGATCAGTAACTACTTATTATCTCTCCGTTCACTCCTAGGCTGTTAACGCCTTCAGATATGAGTTTTCAGTTCTAGAACTCCACCCAATCCATTGGGTTATACCCTATGGTGTAGTTCGGACTCCATGATAAAGGTTGACACCTCGTGTTTCCCTATCTTACGGCAGTCCCGTTAGTCTGATATTAATCAGTACTTGTGATTCATCACCCTTTTTCCCCTTTTTGGGTCATTTTGGTGGTACTAAGGGTATCCTTTCGTAGGCCTATGCCATACGATACTCAGGCTCAATGCTTATTCTGATAGTCGAATGATTATTGGTCTTTCTATTTAATTTAATCCCAAATGGTTCGAATACTTTCTCCCCAGGTCACAATTGGATACTCACAACTTAGTGGGTTCCGCTAATCATCGCTCTATATTTTGTAGTCCTTACTCTTATTCAACTAGTATTCCCTCCATCCTCTTTGAGGTAACGGTATCTTCCGTCATCAGGCAATTTTCACTTTTTAGTTTATATCCACTGCCCTCCATACGGGAGTCTAGCAGCATTATGGATCAACAACACCTCCGGTGTGTGTGGTGCGGGCATTACATCGGCCCCTTATTGCACGTTCACATCTGCCTATTAATTAATTAATTTTTTTAAGTCCTGACTCGTATAGCTCACTTCTTGCCCTCTGGCAATGTTCCATGGTAGTGGTTTAACCACAAGTGTCGCGCACTCTCTAAATATGGTTATGCTGGTCCTGAAGACCCGTCACTCCCCACGGTAATGATTGACGTTTAATGTCCATACCGGCACTGGGGTTAGGCTTGAAGGCACTAATTAACGTTATTCTCATTTACTCCCCTTTTAATATTCTACTGAATGGTGTATTATTTTCAGGTTTAATGGTCAGACCGGCTAGGTCTTCCCGAGGTTTTATCGACCTCAAACCCAAGGGTTTCGTACCCCTGCCCTTAAGAAGGTTGTGTCCTGCTTTATTGCATTACGGACTTACATAAGATTTAGTGTTTATTGGTAACCGCCTGGACCACTACGTCCTTTAGGGTTAGTTTACCGTCGCTGCACTTGCTGTAGCAAGTGCGCAAGGCAGGTTGAATTTTAATGCTTTGGTTAATGTGGCACTTGCAGTGGCAAGTGCACCATGCAGACTGAGCCACCGGTACGGTGTGTCAGTGCAGTGCCATTCCCTAATCGGGTTCCTGTACAAGTCAAAAGTTCTTATTCAAATTAATACAGTCTCACTCCGCACTCGTTCCCACAAGTTTACCATGGTAGTAAGGTCTTACTCCCCTCTCGAGGCGTTGCATGATAGCAACTTAGCGAGTTCTTGTTTCTACAGTTCTCATGATCTCTCCTCATGCACGTCGGGCCATCTTAAACCTTCAGTGTGCATGGTTTTAGAGTTACTCGCTTCGGGTGAGACTTCTATAAGGTCGTCCATTCCGTCCGTTACATATATCATAATTAATCATTACTCGCTGTTTCTACCTCTTTTCCCCCCAAGCGCACCATCGGTGCTTCCTGGATGTAAGACAGGGTTGCTTTGCTTATAGCATGCTAGCCCCATTAGTCCTACAGGGAGTTTCTCCTCAAGCTCGGTCTATTATTTATCTCATCCCCGTATGGTAGACATTACGTCATTACCAGGACCCCCGGTCCTAAACATTACATCAAAACACAAAGTCTTATTTTCTACATTTAACATAATCCTCTTAGCATCCACATCGGGTCTTTCCGATCAGGAGAGTTATCTCCGTGGTGTTTCTCATTTCATTGTCTCACTAGATAGTACTCGAGATACGGGCAGCGGCGGGTGGGGTACCATTGCAAATTTCCCGGGATGCTCTCCCATCAAGTGCGAGCGGTTCATACCATCTTCGCGTTACTTGGGGTTGCTGGACCTTCACCACCTTCCGCTGCTCCGTGTTCTTCCTTAGTACTGTTACCCAGACCTCTCCTGACCTAAGTCAAGGGGGGGTTGGAATTACTCGGTCTAATACCGTAGTCTCGGTCATTTAATATTGAAGTGCCCCTACGGCTATGGTGTGCAAGCTCTAAGCATTGCATCAACCCCGCAAGGTCACGTATCCTCAAAACGTTTCCCGTATTCCCAAAACCTATGCTCACTGTATAAGTCCTATTATCTCTTGTCATCAGAGCGGTACTCCGCTCTGATACCACTTTTGTAACACCCCTACTCTAATCGGCTCCTAATCATCTTACTTAACATTATAATCGCAGCGGTAATCTCAACAATTGAACTACTGGTGTCACCGTTCTTACTCGCCCATACGAGTAATAACGTACTTACTGATATATTCTTAAATACGAAACAATTTCTCGCAGTGACAACAAGAGATAGATCTATCCTTCCCAAACCAATATAAAATACATTCGCAGTGAGCATTCTAAGTATCCCAATCCTATACACGTTTCTAAGTTCGTATCAAAATGCAACAGTGCATATTTAAACAACTGTAATTAAACTACCCAGCGCGTCCCTCTCTTTGCCGACACCGGAAGCTGCATACCTGCAAAAATGGTTGTTTGTGGTATGGAATCAGCCCCTGCTGAGTATGTTACTACATGACTGTCATGCCCCTCGGACCCTCAGTTATTTGGTCGAGAGCATGCAATTCATTTTCATGCAAGTATTTAATGTTAAAACTGTAAAGCAACAATATATATTGCAGTAAACTCAAATAACTAACAAGCCCCCGGCTTCACACATCGCATCGTAATAAACCACTGAAAGCGCTACAACGCTTATAGGAGTACAGAGACTCCATTCCAACAAACACTTAACAGTTCATAATTGAGTTCGGCGACTCACTCGACCAAACAATCCACCATAAACCACACATGAGTACAACGACTCGACACATCCAGTTCACAACACACAATATGAGCACAATAGCTCGTTCAAACAAATCCACCAACATACCACACATAACCACAAAGCACAACCAATGAACAACAAGGCGAAACAACGAGAATTATAAACGAGTATAAACCCTCATCTTTGGCATGCAAGCCCAAATAATGTTCGCCTAATGTACGAGTTGATATAGTCGTTCATAATTGTTCAGTCATGTCTAATGACAACGTCTCGTTAGAACGACGTGTCTCTAAGTTACCCATCTCTTATGGCGGGTCACCCACGGCAGTAGCCACTCCAGCGGTAGAGTCTCCGACCTACGAACAATCTGTAGTTCGTTGGAAATTACCTGATACTTACGGTTACCACACGGTATCCTAGTATCGTTAATGGATCACAGTTCACAGTAAGAGTCACATCCTCTTGATAAACTTATCTCTATACCATCGCATCGTTTTATTATTTTCCTTAACACAACAGACTAAGGTCGTTAGTCCAATCCTGAGTATGTCGACTCGGGATCCAGTGTTAGATACGAGAGCGGCGTTAAAAGGCCAATGCTCCGTATATAAGTCTCAGATAGAATATATATCTTATTATTCTGATGCTACAACGTTTTACTTACGTTACTTATATTACACATATAAGATAGCATCATTGCCGCTAGTTCGTTTTATAATATGTTCATATATACGAACGGTACTGTTATCGTACGACAGTAATAATAAAGCAGCATTAATACACAACTCAAGCATATTAATTCACACAAATAGACATTCAATCTTATCACAGATTTTCACACAATGTCTGAACTGAGGAAATCCTCAGAGACAATCAAGCCACATAAATAACATACCGTTCACCCTGATTGTATTACGGTGGAGTATGATTCAGCTAGATCTGATGCTCCTCGTGTCGTCTCTAACAATCTATCAATATGCATCACACTATGCATCAGCATCTCATACTAACAACACACTACGGTACCCCGTACCATTACTAATCCATCCCGTTTATTCCCCGTTACTAACTGATAACGTTTGTCGGATTTTCGGTTTAACTCGGGATTTGGAACAACGTCATATTTCATGCGTGGTTACGTCGAGTATATTAATATAAACTTTAATACACATTTGTACATTGTATAGCTTGTCACTATATTGCATGTATAATGTAATCTTATCATACATCTCACCTTAGTATTTATTTTTCCTAAGGTTTGTTTTTCCACCACCCATTTTAATACATGGTTTCTAACCAAAGTATATATTCATTCTTATATACATTTTTCTGGTACGTGTATTATATTTACCACAAGGTAATTCCATGAGTTATAAATTCTTGTATTATATGTACATTTTTATCATCTTTTACTAGATGCCTTTTCCCTTTAGTTGTACTATATTGTACAACTTATATTAAGATTATTATCCTAATATTATGTAACATTTTATGTTGTATCTTAACAACTCCCAAGGTTTAATTAACAAATTCCTTGGTTTATGAATCCTATTTATTTATAGTTTGTCACATTACTTAATGTGATTATTCTTACTTTTATTAATTCCATCTAAACAAATAATTGTTATAACATTTATAACATTATAGACTTAGTCTAGGATTCATTTTCCAACCTCTAATATTTCGGTACAACCTTGAATTTATTTAAATTCCATTTTGACCACATAACATTATGTAATGTTATGCCATGTACTAATATCATATATTATGATATTTTTATTCCCTTTAATTTATAACATATAGTTTTTATGCAAAACTATTTATTATTGCCACATGGGCACCTTATAAAAACCATATTCTTTTCATATACCATACTCTCCTTTATTTACAAATTCACCCCATTATTTATACCATGTTATATATCTCATAAAATATAACATTTTAACTTATAAAATGGTATAACCTATGGTTATATTTTTGTAAATTCCGAAAAGACCCAATATTATTCTATAATTGTCATTTGGCCCAATTTATAACATATAGTTTGATAATAACATTAAAACCATATATTATACACATATCTCATTAGATACTCTTATATAATTCTAAAAATCACCAAATTTCACCAAAGGGTTATAATTACCCTTACTAACCCATATAAGTCGGTTATTACCATTCCACCACATCTTTTATTTCAAAGTGTCATAATGACATAATAACTACATATTATACATATATGTTCATTCTAATTCCAAAATCAACTCAATAAATTCCTAATAGCCCATGGGTGTTTATAATACCATTTTACACCCTTTATTTTCGGTAATAACATATTCACCACATATGTTATAAAATTGTTACAATTAAATTCATAACTTGTTATAAAACCTTAAATAAGTTATCTAACTTATTTAATTTGGTCAAAACCTACCATATGGTCAAGGTTGACCACCTTAATATTTCCTTGACCATTAATTTCTATATATTACGGTTTACACCCATAACTTTCATAAATTACCATTTGACCCTAAAACTTTATATAATCTTATAATTTTTATATAACTCCTTTAAATCTCCAATTTTCGGCTATATCCTATTATAGCCCCCAAATTTTAATTTAATTACACTATAACCCCAATAATATGCGGTAATGCATATTTAGCACCTAAACTTAATTAAAAGCTTATAAATGCATAAATAAAATGGCCTAAAGTACATGGCCTTATTACAAACATTGGCTTATAAAATAAATTACACATAAATGTCCATAAAAGCCTTAAACTCTCGGCCCTTACGCATATGTTTTCTTTATTTACCAATTTTCCACATAATGTCTTAAATTTGACAATTATGCTAATTAATTTGTTGTAAAATTTACTAAACCATTCCTTAATCACCTAAGGTCAAAATAAGACCTTAAATACTTTGTTCACTCACGGCACAATTTATATAAATATGTATAAGCACATATTAATATACCAAGTGAAGGTTTAAGTGATTTATACCTTGTTTTTGCCTAGTATATGCCTTGTTGGCCACGGCTGTATGGAGATCTATTTTCCACAGCTTATTCTACATGTTTTCAAACAGCAATTAAGGCATGATTAGTCTCCAAGCAAGATCTAACCATAAGAAGTGTTTAATGTCAATTTTCAAGGTAAAATTTACCTTAGAACACCAAGGTATACAAGGTTAATCTCGGCCTGTATTTACAGTAGGCAAAGAGTGTTAAAAGAGCTACTAAAACCAAGCTTTAAACTGGTATAACTCAGATTAGAAGGTAGCCAATCTTTACCTTGTTTAAAATGCCAAAAATGGTGTTTTTGGCTTGGATCTGGTTATACTTCGAAGCTCTTGAAGTACCAACTGTATAAGTATGTTAAAATGAAGATTATAAGCTTAGAAACAAAGTTTCACAGCCGAATTTGAAGGGAATCAAAAGATATGTGCTTAGAGCACATTTTTATACCTTAAGAACAAGATTAGCTTTCTCCACCTTCTTCCGTTGTTAATGCCGAGATACACCCTCCATTTAACCTCCATAACAACCTAAGAACATTGATGGAAGTGGTTGATGCTTTGCTCCATGGAAAGAGGAAGAAATTGTGAAGAAAATGAACATTTAAGAGCTTAATAAGCTTACCAATGGTGATTGCTGTTCTCCTCTGAGTTTGGATGAGTTACCACGAAAATGGAGAAGCAAAGAGAGGTGGGGGGGGGCGGGGCTGTGGAATCGGCTGGGAAGCAAGCTGAGTGAAGAAGAATGATTGGAAAGGCTTAATTGAAATGGAAAAGTAATAAAAGTACTTTTACTATTGCAAATTTGGTATTAGGTAGCTAATTTGTCTAACAATGATTGAGCTGTCTCCTCTCCTCCTTTCCTGTCGAATTCCTTGGTCAATTGGGTCAATTAATTGACCATTGACCATACTTGGTCAATATTGACTCGAACGGGCCCCACTTTAGGGTTTTATTAATATTTTATATTAAATTTGTAAAAATTCGTAAATTTCTGGAATTAAATTCCTAATATGATATAATATGATAAAATATCATATTTAAAGGTAATTATAACCTTTAAGCCCATTAAAACCCAATTTTGAAGGCAATCTCACAAAAACGTGCTTTAAGGTATTTTAGTGCACATTTTGTGTTGCAAGGTGCTTCTGAGCTTAGCTTTCTTTGATAATAGTTTTGTTGTGTTCCTTACTTCATTATAATACTTAGGAATCCACTTTGGATCCTATTTGAGGTCATACAATCTTTATGGTGTCTTAAAGCACATTTTTGGCTTTACCGATCTTAAGGCGTGTTTTGCCTTGTTGAGATCTTTTAGATTGTTCCCCAATAATTTAGATGTTTATTAACCATCTTAGATCATTAGTAGGTCATTTAATTAAGTTTTAAAGGTTAGGGGTATTTCATTCGAGCTCTGTCCATTGTGGCGGTTCACACACATGTATTTGTCCGTACAACATTTCATGGTTAGAGGTTGTATTGGGCTCCATGACAAGGTCGTTGCATCACGTTTCCTTTCACGGGATGCCCCTTAGGATTGCCAGTCCGTCTCCTGACAACTTATGTCTAAACTGGGTGATAATTTCAACCCTTGTGTTTCTGTCATGTCATTTCGTGCCATTATTGATGTGAACACCCTTCAAGGATTGCCCTGGGTGTTACTAAGTTATGCCTTTACATCTGGTTCACACTTATTGGTATATTCAGTTAGCCACGCCGTTTGCGTTCTTAACTGGCTTATTATCTTCTTCTATGAAGATCAACATTTCTTGGTAGTGTAGGTACTCATTCTGGGAATTTCATCCCGTTCATTGCACATTAATGTGTCCACATTAGGCATCTGCTTGCCATGCACAGGCTGGGTCACCGTTCCAGCTATCATGTTTATCCCTCGGGATTTTAAGACATATGCTATGTCTTTACATAACAGTTAGTGCACTTCGCACCTCATGACTCTTAAACATTTCCTTGAAAGGAATTCACTAATTCCTTTAGTCCCGTTAACTTGACTGAGTTCCTTTACTTCCACCATTCCTGGTAATCCGTTGCTCTTGCTTGACTTTTACTGCTGACCGTAGCATGGAGTCGACTACTTCCCGTGTTCCGGACTCTACTTGTATACATATGTAGGGTACCATGCTGATACATTGCTACTTACCCAACTAACCCATAAGTAGGTCTGTCAGGCCCACAAGCTCCTATCGGAGTGCGGTCGTCCCACATTACAGTTGGTACACTCGTAGTGTCTGTCACACGCCTAGGTGAAGTATTCTGTTGTCAACTCCCTTATTTGTCCCGTGACAATATGCATTCTGTGCTTCCCGAACTTAATCAAGGGAAAGTCTATCCACTGTTGTATTACCATGAACTCAATCCATTCCCTCGGGTTGTTACCCTTGGTTTACCAGTTTCCTTTCCGGTTATTCAAAAGTAAACTGGGTATAACTTACCTACCTTGTGGCACTGAGGCCGGTGTAGGTCCTCTGGTTTGGTTTTTTTTAAGAAGGTAGAAAATGAGTATGGGTTGGAAAGAAAATTTGGTTTTGAAAAGAAAAGAGTTTGAATAAATCTGGGTTTGAAAGAAAAATTCTCGTGGTTCATAACGTCTTCTTGCCTTAACCAAATCTAGCTTCTTGCTGACTGGTGTACTTCTAATTACAAGGGTTAAGCTGTTAAGCCCTTCCACAGTTATAATGATCGCACTTAACTTCGTGGTACTTTACCAAGTACTTGTAGTTGTTAAAACTTCCCCGAACAGCCCTGTTATAGCAGCACTTGCCATGGCAAGTGCGCCATGCTAACTGGCTATCGGTTCAACACATACCGGTTGTGGTATTGTTTTTACCCATACTATCATTAGTGGCCTTGTTGGCCCTCACTTGATCCTACATTCTTGACAATTAACCCTCTGGGCGACTTCTCACTATATTCACATGATAATTATTAACTGGGGTGTCTCCCATTCTTGGAGTCCCCTTTTTTTTGTATTGTTTCCTCTTCGTAGCCCGTTCCACACATTGTCGTGGTTACTGAGACTTGTCTCTGTTTGGGCACCACGTTGTGGTTCCTTATCGGTTGGTATACCGTTGGTGTATCACTTAACAACTGTGGTTCCGTAGACACTTGTCTCAGGTTCCATTACTTCACTTCTTGCCCGTTGCACGGTCGGTGCGTTGCAAGCTGGTTATTCTCGACTGCTCGGCATGTCGACCCAGGTTGCCGGAAATTCTATTCTTCTATACACTGATTCTTCATTCTTCGCTATGAAATGCGGTTAACATTGTTTAGATGGGAACCGTCTCCGGGATTCCCAGTTTTAGGGATCTACCGTATGACAGGTTCTCCGTACCTTTAGAGGTGTTTAATAACAGCCAGATCGGGTATTCCCGAGTAAGAGAGGACTTCCATCTCTCTGGCGTTCCTTCCCAAGTTATAAAACAGGGATTGTGGAGGGTGGGATGAATATTGTAAGTTTCCAGTGCACACTGGTAATACCTATCTAGCATATCTCTCACGCTATCACTCAACCCTTAACCCAAAGTCTTAAACTCCTAACTCGGTACTTCCTAAGCTCGGTAACTCAGTCATCAGAGCGATACTTCGCTCTGATACCACTTTTTGTAACACCCCATCCAACACTTACGCACTTAATAACAAACTGCATCGGAAAACAAGTTTCATCACATTACTTAACTCGTTGGTGTTACACGCCGTTAACCACCCACGTGGCTAACAAGGCTATTACATATACATTGTACCGGTCTGATGGACTAGATTCCCGAGCGACTACACATTACTGACCCTTCCATTAACAACAGAAACAACATACACCTTCCAACTGTACCGAGTATTCACAAACTAATGCCGGTAACAATTTCGGTCTTACTACACCTACTGTATATATACAACTTAAAAGATTACCCATGTACAACGACTACCCCATCCTACTCTCGAACGGCTTCCAGCTCCTTGTACCTGAAATAGGAAAAGAAGAGAAAGGGTGGCCCCCAAGGGGCTCAGCACCTTTGCTGGTATGGTAATCCCGCAGCCCGCATGCTACCGGGCCACGCACAACTAATTGTTGTCTTAGCATGCGGTTGATTATATTTAAATCATGCATGTAACTATAAACACAACACACAACATTCCACCTCAAAGGGCTTAACAAACAGATAACACCACCTTACTTGATAAGTCACTCATGGTGTTCATTACCCCTAGAGTGTTTCTCCTCTAGTGGAGCTACTTCCTTAATAGACGACACTTACCCATTAATCGGGTTATCCTTAAACGCCTCTTATCACAAACTGAGAGTCATATCCATGATCCACATACTCCACATTTTACAACATATAACATACACTACATAACAACACTTTTCACGTTTCAACGTGCACATAACAACATCGCAATAGAATTGCATTATAACAACAACACATAACATAACGGGAGCGGTTCTCTTAGGAACCGACCCAAACATTGTTAATTCACTGGTGAGCCTAGAGAATGATGTCACCCTCATGATAAGATCGTTATACGACACTCATTACCGTCCTAATAGTCGGACGAGTAACTTAATAAAGATGGTTCGGGTTTTGTGACCCGAACACACCACACAAACACATGTTCCCCCTAAACCGATCATAAGTCAGAATAGTTAAGCTTTGGAGTAAGCTAATGGGAGATCATAGCCCGTGAGGGAAATAACCATAACAGAGAGAAGGGTAGGGCTAAAAAGGATACCCACTCCCAAACAACGCGCGACCGGCCTAACCGGATTCCTCACCTCTGTTAGTACATACTCACTTTTAGATACTAGTTAGAACCCCAATATGGAGTCTATCACATCCACACGTCATACAGTATTACAATTGGGTTACACATACAAGGGAGGTCCTTACATACACACACAAATATCACACAATTAACACACGCATAGTCGTGGTTAGAACGTCCCATGGTTCGGGTCGTTTAATCCGAATACCGAACTCTCATGTGATCCTAGACTCAGTTAACTAAGGTTAACACTTCCGAGGTTAAATGGTATCGGAACTAGACACGTCACATATATGAATTACTATAAACTCATTACATGTTTTATCTTACAACGTGGCAAACATAAAGAAAACACATTGGCATACAAGCCGGTGTAATCCGGTAGGACACAGGTTGCAAGAAGACCATACCTGTCACCGGAGTCCACTCTATCATGTCCACTTATGTTCCTCGAACAATTCTCGAACAACTGGTAACATTACATGTACTTTTATTAACACTGGGGTAACATGATTATTTAAAGTCTAATGCTCATAACTTATCCCCGTAACTTAGTTAAATAACTTCACATTTTAACTTTTTTTTCTTTTACATTTTAATACAACTTTTTCCCCACTAAATTGTCATTATAACTCACTTAACATGTCCTTAACAATCTTATAACACCATTACTTAATAATCCCCATCATCCTATAACCTTAAACAATGTTTTTTTTTACATATTTTGGGCCGTCCGACCCACCGTCCGACCCACAACTGGGTCGGACCGTTCCAGAGACTTTCCCGTCTTTCAAATCCACCTGTCCGACCCATGTCCGACCCAACGACCTCTGGGTCGGACCATTCTAGAACCCTCAACGGGTGAACTAACTGGGGCTGTCCGACCCACCCTGGGTCGGACCACTGGGTCGGAACAACATCAGAACTTGCTCCAAAACTTGTCAAACTTTCTCCAAAACTTTTCCTCAAGCCTCCTAATGTGTTCTCTACTGCATTTGGGCAACATTTAACCCTTCATATAACATAAAAACTCATTTTATATACACCTTAAACCACTTACTCTTTTCTACCAAAATTCCTAACACTTATATGTGTTTTTCCTTAGTTTCTCTCCTAGTGGTTGTTTCATACCTATGATAACCATATGCCATAATGTTTCCTCACCATCATAACATCATCTCTCAAACATCTTTTCTTACTAACACTAAATCTCCTTTTTCACATCTTACCTAAACATCATTATGTCCTTGTATATTTATACCTCACTAAACATAAACTAAACAACAACTTCTCCAAGACACTTTAATACATTCCTCAAAAACACTCATTGAATTCCTGGAACTTCCAAGGTCGAGATACCCTAAATCCTTGTAATACTCTATAGCATCACCGTTATACATGCTTTCTTCCCTAGTAAAAGCACTTGTTCATTTTTAAAACTTCCTAGTTCACCAACAACTCATTTAATAACCTAAACAACAACTTAGAACTTCTATACTTTTCAACAAATTTTGCCTTATCTTCTCTTGTATGTTCTCACATCCAAACACTTAGGTTTTTACCTTATTTCATTCAAAAACACACCTAAAATCCTTAAGTAGTATTCTCACACACAACACCATATACAACAAATTTTACACTACATCACAATTATAGTGCATAAACTTAAATTGCTTGGCACTGTAGGCACCTTAATACATGGCTCTAGGCCCTTAAATTGCATAAACCTTAAACACTGAATTTCCACATAATATATTGCCTTTAACCTGCAAATACACTCAACATCACATGCCCTTAATAGTTTCCTTGAGAGCATTTTACTAGGTGTCATTCACCATTGGCTCCTTAGGTATTTTATTAAGCAAATCAAGCTCATTTTTCCTAAGGCATTAAACTACATTGAGATAGTTTGTTTACCTATTTTCCTCTCCTCAAACTTCTTTCTTGTTCCTTGAACCGAAAATCAGCAAGGAGTTGATCACTTGTCAACTTTCTAATCAATATACATATAAGGGTAATGAGCTTAAGAATTCACACTTAAACTCATATACAAACCCTAGTTAACATAAGTGTTTTAATACACTAAATGATATTTACCTTTGAACTTTGAAAGAGAACTTGAATAATGTAACAAGAGAGGACTCCTCCTTGTCCCTTGAAGATTGAAATGGTGCTATGAAAAGAAAGCAAAGAAGACAAAACCATCAAAGGTGATTCTCGGTTTCAACACAAAACAAAGGGAATGTTGTTTTTCTTTGATTTTCCTTACCTAAGCAAAGGAGAATGACAAGGCATGAAAGGTGAGCTCAAGCTCCAACCATGGTGAATCTTCATGGCACCGAAATGGAGTTCTTGAAGATTTGAAAGACAAGATTGTAGAGCTTGACTAAACTAAGAGGATGTGGTCTTAGTTTTTGATTTGGCAAAGGAGAGCTAGAGATAGATAAAAGGTTCAAAGCTTGAAGATGGTGTTTGTGCTGTAGCATCCGACCGAGAAGGGGAGGAGAAGATTGAAGCCGGGTGAAATGAGAAGGAAGGAAGGAAGAAATGAGGAGGAAGCTTACTTTTGGAGATATTTATACTTAAAGTAAATAGTAACTGTTGCTTTATTACTTTTGTTCTTGTTTATTTGATTGGTCAAGTGTGGTGAGTCACACATGAAAAACCGGCCCTTAATGTTTTAGGCCAAGTCATGGTCTTTGTTGACCAATTAATTTACTTATATTGACTTATGTCATAAACTAGCATTTTTTTTGTTACTATTCACAAAAACAAGGCACTTCTTGTGAAATTTTTGATTTCCCATTGATTTAGACCTCCAAATGTGTATACTAAGTAGTACAATGTTAATTAAGAGTAATGATGGACATTTAGCCATTCAAACTCATTTACAAGACAATTTTTCAAAAATGTGCTTTAAGACTCCTTAAAGCACATTTTTTGTGTTTTAACTTGTTTTCAAACTTGGTTTTCTTTGGTAATTGGTTTAATATGTTCATTAACATATTTATAAGGTATAGGTATGACCTTTAGGTCTTATACAAATTAATCCCAAGCTTAGAGCACATTTTTGCTCTTATTGCTTTAAGGTATTTCTTGTGTTTTGTTTTGGTTTAACTGTCTACCAAAGTTTCCTAAGGACTTAATTAGCCTTATTAAATCATAATTGAATATTACCAAGTCTTGGTAGGTCCTTTGGGTCCCAACCAAGTTCACTCCAAGCTTAGAGCATGTTTTTGCTCAAGCTGTGTCTTAGTGCTTTATTGTGCTTTACTACCGTTAAATTGTCCACTGATGTTTCTAAGGCACTTTTTAGCCTTTAAATACCATGTTTTTAACATTTATACAACATATCAAGGTTTGGGGTATTTCAAAATTACATGTGCACATAAGATGTTCGATGAATGTTTGAGTGAAAATTTTGATTTTTTTTTTGCTCATTTTATGTGTTTGTGTGTCTTGTAAGGAGTAATTACTAAGCTTCTGTTGTATATTGAACTCGTACGGGGTTGAAAAACAGTTCACTTGTGAACAGTAATATATAAAGTCAACTTACGTCTTAATTTGTTAGTTTATTATAATTACAATCCTATATTTACGAACAAGGAACATACACAACTACTGAGTTTCTCTTCTATCTACATTATTTGTGTCTCTACAGATAAATTCTTAAGAAGCTCATCAACCATTGCATGGTAGATTGAAAGCGGAGTGGGAACAATTTATTTACGAACCGGTAATATAATCTAACTATCTTTTTTCTCTTTTGTACTTTATATTTAATTTCCATAAATTATTGGATTTGGTTTGCTGAATAAATTTGGTATTAGCTTGGTTGATGATGGGAATTTGTGTTGTTGAATGATTGGTGAATGCTTAGTAATAAGCATGGTTATGTCTTTGTAGAGGGAAATCACTAAATGGGTTCACCAGATTGAAGTCGTACGGGGCTGAATACATTTCATTTGTGAACCCGTAATATACTCACCACATCTTCATCTTTTTAGCTCATATATATAATTTTGGCAATCCTAATAACAAACAATTAACATACGTAAACTAATGAGTTTCTATTCTATCTACGAGAAGTGCTTAAGAAACTCCTCAGTCATTGCACGGTAGATTGAAAGCAGAGTGGAAGAAGGTAAGGTATTAATCTAACTTATCTTTTTCTCTTTTACACTTTGTATTTGATTTCCATAAATTATTGAAATTTGGTTTGATGAATAAATTTGGTATTAGTTTGATTTGTGATGGAAATTTATGTTATTGAATGATTGGTGAATGCTTAATAATAAGCATGGGATAAGTAAAATTATGCAAAGGTCATGCCGATTTTTTTAACAAAATCTCTTCATAATGTTGTATTTTGTCTTAGTATAATAATTTTTATTATTATGAGGTCTCACTATATATTAGCCTATGACTTCCAGCAAAGTCAAACCACTCTTGTCACTTCATTCTACCACCATCCCCCTTCTCCCTCTCCTCTATACATCGTACAAACTACAAACAAGTAAGTAGTTTAACTTATGTTTTTATTTTAAAAATGCAATTATTTGTTGAAATTAAAATGCTACTTTTTATTGGGTTTGAACCTTAGAGTTAGGATTGGATTTTGAAATTAAAATGCTAGTTTGTTTGGGTTTGAACATTAGAGTTAGGCTAGATGTTTGAGGCAAAACTGCTAGTCTATTTGGGTTTGAACCAGTCACGCTCTATTAGGATATAACCACGTGCAAACAAATGTAATCTATACCATCGATTTCGGTAATGTGATTCTCATACCAGTTGTGTGTTTCAAATATAGTATGGAGCGTGACTGGATGTATGGTGATCGAGGAGATCACTTTGACAGATGTTGACAGAGTTCTGCAAAGCGGAAGTGCAACATAAAACATGACAAAGGCGGAGAAAATTTCATGTCCTTGTGTTGACTACGGTGTGTTAAGATATATTCAAGCATCGAGGAAATTGAATTTCATCTGAAGACCCGTGGATTCATGGGACATTATAGAAGATGGGCGTTCCATGGTGAGTCTGTTGATGATAACGACGTCTCCTCATGCAGTCATGATCGGAAGAGGTTGAGAACCGATCACATCTTTGATACTGTCAATGAGGAAGAACTCCCTTGAAGACAATGGCTTACCATGATGAGCAAATAGACAAGATGTTTGACAATGTCGAGGATAATTTTGTTGATAGGCCGGATGAATATCAAAGATTACTTGACGCATCCAAAACATCCTTGTACCCCAAGTGCATTCATCAGTACAACAATTGACCGTGTTACTGAATTTGTTCAATCTGAAAGGGAGATATGGGTGGAGTGACAAGAGCTTCACGACACTTCTTGAGTTGCTTCATGATATGTTTCCTGATGGTAACGGTCTGCCTACCACCACCTACGAAGCAAAGAAATGGATGTGTCCAATGGGAATTGAGTACAAAAAGATTAATGCATGCCCAAACAACTGTGTGTTGTATAGGGGAGATTACGAACAATTAGACAAGTGTCCAAAATGTGCGTTGTCACGATACAGGCATTAGGATGAAGACTCCCCCGTTCATAAAAAAAATCACCCAACAAAACTGTTGTGGTATTTGTCGATCATACCTAGATTCGAACGGTTGTTTGCCAATTCGATAGATGCAAAAAACTTACGATGGCACGCAAAGGGTAGAAAAAGTGATGAGAAGTTAAGAAATCCAGGAGATGGACCTCAGTGAAGAAACATCAACAGTCAGTTCAAAGATTTTGGTGATGAAACAGGAATCTGAGGCTTGGATTATGCACTGATGGGATGAACCCATATGGTACGTTATGCAATCAACATAGGACTTGGCCTGTTTTGCTAGTGATATACAATTTGCCTTCATGGCTATGTATGAAACGAAAGTACATAATGTTATCACTCCTAATATCTGGTCCCAAGCAGCCAGGTCATAACATTGATGTATCTCGCTCCACTGATTGATGATTTGAAGTTATTATGGAATGAGGGTACAGTGGTATATGATGCCTATGCTAGAGAAAATTTCACGCTTAAGGCGTTGTTGTTCTGTACAGTCAACGACTTCCCTGTGTATGGTAACTTGTCTGGATACACAGTGAAAGGCACATTTGCATGTCCTGTTTGCGAGGATGACACATGTTCAGAACATTTAAAAACTGTGGTAAAAATGTTTACATGTGCCATCGAAGGTTTCTACCTGAAGATCATCCTTTCCAAAAGAAAAAAAACTGTTTAACGGAAAAGGCAAAGCTGAGACTCGTGCAGCCCGTCTACCATTAGCCTCCGACGAAGTTTATTCAAAGGTTAAGGACATCATAAATGTTTTTAGAAACACATCAAAACTACCAAAAAAACATTTGGAAAGAAGTTTTCCATCTTTTGAGAGTTACCGTATTGGCGTCATTTTCCTATCAAACACTGTTTGGATATCATGCATATCGTGAAAAACATCGGTAAGGCAGTGACCGGGACGTTGCTCAATATACAAGGTAAAATAAAAGACGGGTTAAAAGTAAGGAAAGACATGCAAGCCATGGGTATACGACCAGAGTTACACCCACAAGAGAACGGGAAACAAATTTATCTACCTCCTGCGTGCTACACTCTTTCAAAAAATGAAAAAATCAGCTTCTGCAAATGTTTGCATTCAGTAAAAGTACCCTCCAGGTACTCTTCAAACTGGAAGAACATAGTCTCAATGAAGGATTTAAAGTTTCTAGGCATGAAGTCTCACGATTATCATGTGTTAATGTTTCATCTTCTTCCAGTAGCAATCCAAGGGATTTTACCTGATAATGTCAGAAATGCTTTAACCAGATTATGTTTCTTCTTCAATGTCGTCTGCTGCAAGGCAATTGACATGAACTCCCTCAGTGATCTACCACATGAAATTGTAGTCACATTATGTCAACTTGAGATGTACTTTCCACCATCCTTTTTTGACATAATGGTGCACTTAATTGTCCACATCGTTCGAGAGATCCAATTTTGTGGTCCGGTCTACTTACGATATATGTACCCTTTTGAATGATACATGGGTATCCTAAAGAGTCGAATAAAGAACAGATATCGACCGTAAGGGAGCATAGTAGAAGCGACGACCACTGAGGAAGTCACAGAATTTGTGACTGATTATTTGAAAGAAGCAGAGGCGATTGGTATTCTAAAACCGTGATACTACAATAGGTATAAGGGTAAAGGTGTCATCGGCAAAAGTTTGTACATGTTCCACGTGATCTTATTCACCAAGCACACCTTTTTGTAGTACAACATGTTGAGGTTGTTGAACCTTTCTTCGACACCCATATGGCTGAGTTAAGGCAACAAAATCCCACTAAAGGTCATCTTTGGCTGACAACTGAATAAAACCGAGTGTTTATATCATGGTTCAAAGATCATGTGTTTGAACTAGCTTCATCAAATCAAGAATATGTCAGTGAAGAGATTAGATGTTTAGCCGTTGGACCTGAAACAAATGTTATTTCGTTTGAAGGGTATGCCATAAATGGATATACCTACTACACTGCACGCCAAGATGCTAAGTCAATAAATCAGAACAATGGGGTAAAAATAGAAGCTACAGTCACTGAATACCAAACCGGTAACCAATCTCGACCATTTAGCAGTTCTAGTTGGTAATATGTGTTATCGAGGACATTTGGGAACTAGACTACCACGTCGATTCTTTTCTAGTGTTTCATTGCAAATGGGTAGACAACCGACGTGGATACCAAAATGACGGAGGACTCACTTTGGTTGATCTTTCACGTATCGGCTATACGAATGATCAATTTGTCCTAGGAAAGGATTGTGAGCAAGTGTGGTATGTTCAGGACCCGAAAGACTGTAGGTGGTCTGTTGTTCTTCCTGGGAGAAGACTAGTTTTGGTTGAAATGAAAACAATGACTAAGACGACCATGAGGTGATAGAAGAAACAAATTTTTTTCCTATAGGATTGCGGGATTCAAATGATGATTTGCAAAATGAATTGCTTTACACAAGGTCAGACCATGATGATGGTGTTTAGGTTGAAAATGGAAAATAATCTATGTTTTGGTGTCAGGTAATACTAAAAATCGAGTATGTATGTTCTAATTGGATAGAGTATCTTTTTTTTAATGTTATCTTAACTATTTTTGTTGGTATGTTTAATTAATATTTATATCTATATGTCTTGATCTAATGTTATATTTTATCTTAGTGGCTGATCACCCGATGGATGACCCGATGGACGATCCAGTTGGAGAGTCATCACGAAGCTGAACCACCACAACAGACAAGACTAGCTAAGCGGGTCACACGTGGTGGTAAGAAGGCTTCGAGGAAGTCTGCACCAGAACAAGAGGCCAAGGCTGGCCCATCACAACAAGCTGAAGCGCCAACAACTGTTTCATCATCCAAACAAAACCCAAAAAGCGGGGCGTCACACACGAGCGCCGAAGGCAAACAAAGCCCCCCCCCCCCCCCCCCATGAAGCATGTATGCTTCAATGAGTACTAGCAGCCCGAACAGAGAATGGAAGAAGGATTTGTTGCTTACTCAGGGCATCTGGTTAAGACATACTGCAATATCAACCACGATTAGAAGAGGGTGCATCAGGCGTTGAAGGAGACCATGTTTGAGCGCCTTCAGGTAAACGATCACACATCTTTATAGTATATTTGTTTTTATATAATGCAAAAGTTGCTTATAATGTGTCACTAATCTTGCGTTCGTGTATGTAGGCTAAATTTTACGGAGATCCCTCTCATAAGGAATGTGTGCTACAAGTAATGGCTCGACAGTTTCGGGACCATAGGCATCTGCTTGCCAACAAGTATATCTACGGTGCAAGCGATGTAGAGGATCCGGATCATCTAGAAGCAACAAGTGATGTAAGGCCACTGTGGAGCAGTACGATGGTATCACAGAAGAGCAGTGGACGCAGTTCGTTGAGGCTCATCATACCGAGCAGTTTAAGGTGGATTTGTTGTCTTGTTCTCTCATTCATATGATATCAATTATTAAAATTCACCTCACA